>JAQQZZ010110894.1:0-15444 GCA_030265115.1 Mopalia vespertina | reverse complement strand
TCGATTGATACTGCAGTCCGACCTGAGACAACTCGAGCTGATACATCATCACGTATCACGCGCTGTACATATAATCTGTTTATCATATACCTTCAATATTTCTTGAAAAAAAACAATTCGTGGGACTGCTTTAGAGAGACCCTGCGACATATAGCTGCTTGGTTGTATTCTGACCTAGCCTCAAATGCTTGATTTCTATTGGCAGCATAAAGCCAAAATCGTGGGACGCTCTATCGCACAACAGTCACGTGTATTTGTTTTGATAGTTCTTTTCAAACATCTTCAGACTCTAACATTTGATTAAAACCGTCGCCGTCTTACCTCCATGCCTTGTGTACAGCCCGTCTGCGTTGAAAAGTTAAATGGCACTTGATCATTACAAAATGAGATGACAAGAAATAGAACAACGACTGGATGTATATTATTTAAATTGTGAACAGAAAACCTGCTCTTGATCATGTTTATAAGTCATTTTTTCTCTATGTCGTAGACTCGTACTGTCGTTGAATCGGCTTATTCCATTAGTCGCTGGATTAAGGGGAAATGGGACGAGATTATGGGCCCATATTCGACTCAGATTACACGATAGAGGTTTGTAATGTGCCAAGGTTAATACACCCATGTCTTAACCTTGGCTCGCGAAGATGACCAAAATATACCATAAGCAATGGAAGCAAGATTCCAACAAACCAGAACAAAGCAATTTGCAACGAGGGTATTAACGAAAACTGAACGGTACTTAACAAAAATAATATAATAAAACTTTATTTCTGATTTCAAATTTTTCTAAATAATAGATAAAAGAAAAATATATTTTGAACAATGAAGATTAATACATCCATTAATTAAGTCACACATTTTTTGTTGTTGCTATTTTATAAATATATATGTTATGGTTAACAATGGTAAAAACAAGTCAATAAATCCATACACATATACAGACAAGCACACAACTCAAACTCACAATACAAGCACTCCTGCACTTCTATATACACACATTAACCTGCCTCACAGACCACAGCTTGCACATTAAAGTTAACCTTAAAAAGAAATTCATAGTTATATCTAAAAGTCACCACTGGAATTGAATTTGTTAAACAGATAATTAAACATTTTGGTTTTGAAGCCAATAATATAACCAGCTGTCCTTATTTCTTGTGGTGGATCATTCCTTAAGCTGCTACCAGATACTTTTAAACCTTCTTCTAGCAATACTCGTTCTACATTTTGGTACATACAAATTCTGAACTGAAGATGATCGTAGATTTCTTTGGTGAACTGGTTTGTCCTTAAAAATATTTTTGTAATTACTGTGAAACTGAGCTGTTAAGGCATTTATAGACTAAGGTCAGTTCCCAGTATACTACCCTGTATGGATAGGGAAGTCTTTTGAGTTTGATAAATAAACCTTTCGATGAACAATCGAAAGATGCGTCTTAAATACGTCTAGCTGCGTTTTGGAGACGGATAAGACAATCTAAGTTGTATTTAGTACTGCTGTGTCCCCAGATGGTGCTACAAGAATCAAGAGTTTGAAGAACATAACAGTGGTATAAACAAAATTAATGGTAAAATTTCATATTTCTTCTTAACAGAAACAGTTTTATTTGTAGCGTTTTGCTTTAGAATTGATATGACTGGACCAAGGTAAGTTAATGTAATATAGCTTTTCGTTGCTTACATTTTCTACTTGTGTATTATTAAATATAAGGTTTATTTTAAAAGAGGTAAGTCTACATTGTTTTTGTTTTGTTGTGATAACCATACACTTAGTTTTGTCAACATTAATTCTCATCCGGTTTTCGTTACTCCAAGTTGATAATGACATACAATCTATTTCTGGCAAAGTTTCAATTTCAGACACGGTTTATCCAAATACGGATAATGTTGAATCATCTGCATACATGTCAGTTGCAGACATATTAGTATACAAAGGCAGATCGTTAATGAATAAAAGAAAAAACAGGGGGCCCAAGATTGATCCCTGAGGGACACCATACAATACTGGGCACTGGTCCGAAGTGTGACCTTTGATAGATACCCTTTGGGATCTCCCAATTAGATAAGACGCAAAAAATTGTATGGTGGATACAGAGCAACCATACAATTGAAGTTTCTTTAAAAGTAGTTTGTGGTCCACAACATTCTTGCTATCAAACTGTTTGTCAGAACACAGCATTCTTGTTATCAAACTGTATGTCAGTACACAGCATTCTTGTTTTGAAACTGTATGTCAGTACACGCCATTCTTGCTATCAAACTGTATGTCAGTACACAGCATACTTGTTATAAAACTGTATCTCAGTACACACCATTCTTGCTATCAAACTGTATGTCACTACACAGCATACTTGTTATCAAAATGTATGTCAGTACATACCATTGTTGATATCAAACTGTATGTCGGTACACAACATTCTTGCTATCAAACTGTATGTCAGAACATAGCATTCTTCTTATCAAACTGTATGTCAGAACACAGCATTCTTGTTATCAAACTGTATGTCAGTACACAGAATTTTGTTATCAAGCCGTATGTCAGTACACAGCATTCTTGTTATCAAACTGTATGTCAGTACACAACATTCTTGCTATCAAACTGTATGTCAGAACACAGCATTCTTGTTATCAAACTGTATGTCAGTACACAGCATTCCTGTTATCAAACTGTATGTCAGTACCCATCATTCTTGTTATCAAACTGTATGTCGGTACACAACATTGTTGCTATCAAACTGTATGTCAGTACACAGCATTCTTGTTATCAAACTGTATGTCAGTACGCACCATTCTTGTTATCAAACTGTATGTCAGTACACGCCATTTTCACTATAAAACTGTATGTCGGTACACAACATTCTTGCTATCAAACTGTTTGTCAGAACACACCATTCTTGTTATCCAACTGTATGCCAGTACACAGCATTCTTATTATCAAACTGTATGACAGTACACGCCATTCTTGCTATCAAACTGTATGTCAGTACCAACCATTCTTGTTATCAAACTGTATGTCAGTACACATCATACTTGTTATCAAATTGTATGTCAGTTCACAGCATTCTTGCTATCAAACTGTATGTCAGTACACAGCATTCTTGTTATCAAACTGTATGTCAGTACACAGCATTCTTGATATCAAACTGTATGGCAGTACACAGCATTCTTGTTATCAAACAGTATCTCAGTACATAGCATTTTTGTTATCAAACTGTATGTCATAACACCGCATTCTTGTTATCAAACTGTATGTCGGTACACAACATTCTTGCTATCAAACTGTATGTCAGAACACAGTATTCTTGTTATCAAACTGTATGTCAGTACACAGCATTCTTGTTATCAAACTGTATGTCAGTGCACGCCATTGTTGCTATCAAACTGTATGTCAGTACCAACCATTCTTGTTATCAAACTGTATGTCGGAACACAACATTCTCGCTATCAAACTGTTTGTCAGTACACGGCATTCTTGCTATCAAACTGTATGTCAGTACACAGCATTCTTGTTATCAAACTGTATCTCAGTACACACCATTCTTGCTATAAAACTGTATGTCAGTACACAGCATTTTTGTTATCAAACTGTATGTCAGTACACAGTATTCTTGTTATCAAAATGTATGTCAGTACATACCATTCTTGATATCAAACTGTATGGCAGTACACAACATTCTTGTTATCTAAGTTTATGTCAGTACACATCATTCTTGCTATCAAACTGTAGGGCAGTACACAGCATTCTTGTTGTCTAACTTTATGTCAGTACACGGCATTCTTGTTATCAACCTGTATGTCAGTACACACCATTCTTGCTATCAAACTGTATGTTAGTACACAGCATTCTTGTTATCAAACGGTATGTCAGTACACAGCATTCTTGCTATCAAACTGTATGTCAGTACACAGCATTCTTGTTATCTAAATTTATGTCAGTACACAGCATTCTTGTTATCAAACTGTGTGTCAGTACACGCCATTCTTGCTATCAAACTGTATGTCAGTACACAGTATTCTTGCTATCAAACTGTATGTCAGTACACAGCATTCTTGTTATCAAACTGTATGTCATTACACACCATTCTTGTTATCAAAGTGTATATCAGTATACTGCATTCTTGTTATCAAACTGTATGTCAGTACACGGCATTCTTGTTATCAAACTGTATGGCAGTACACAGCATTCCTTTATCAAACTGTATGTTATACCATAACATTCTTGTTATCAAACTGTATGTCAGTACACATCATTCTTGTAATCCAATTTTATGTCAGTACACATCATTCTTTTAGTGTCAATCTCTGACCGTCACACAACCATCTGCGAAGTCGGTGGTTTCAAAGAAATTGACCTTTCACAGTATGGGTCTTATATTGACCACGTTTATTGTTACTTAAGTTGGCCAATTTGTGCTTTAGTTTTTCCTGTTAACATGGCGAACTTCAGTTGTCTGATATTGGCATTTCTCTTATTCGGTGATCTTGGTCGTTCGCCATTAATAAGGGTTTTAAAATACAATCAACTATGTCTATGAACACATATTTAAGGTTGTGAATATAGCTGTCTTTGTACTATATGGTCACACGCTTCTTCGCGAGCCAAGGTTAAGTCATGGGTATTTTAACCTTGGCACATTATAAACCTCTATCGTGTTATCTGAGTCGATTAAGGGCACATAATCTAGTCCCACCTGGGATTTCCCCTAAAACTGTGAAGCAGAATTAAATTCCCCATGTAATGTTGTCGATTATTGCATTCCGTGAGTATTTGCCATACCGGAGATTAGACACTGGTGTGTTACAAACTCAATTTTATTTGGACTAGGACACCTTGGGACATCTGCTTTGTGCGCTCATTTGTGCGTTTATAGATTTCAAGTGACTTGAACCCTCCCCCCTCTCTCGCCCACCACCACCAACATATAAACGCAATACGCAAACGGTACAATGCTAGAAAAATTGAGGCTTTAATATGAACCAGGTAATGACACAAAATTGCATGTTTTAGTATTACTTCAGTGAAAAATATATATTTTCTGCCATTTACCGGCATATAAATAAGATTTATGTTAATTATCCTTTATGAGACGTTAAAGGAACGAGGGTTAAGGTACGATCGAGACAAAGGGTTAAGGTATACTTGACACTGTGAAGTTCGAATGACACTCACAGCTACCCCGGGTTATCGGTAAACGATATCAGCCCGAAGAGACTTAACATAATACCATTTTACAACCGATAAAATGGATCTGAGGAGCCCAGGAGTGAGAATGTTGTCGTCCGATCCACCCATAGTTAGCTGACGTCATGTAGTTTATTAGAATTCATACTCATACATGATTTGTGTGAATATTATAGGTATAATTTAATCTATCCGTTTAATGACCAATATGAACACTGCGCTTTCGCAGAATTCATAATTTCTTATACTAAGCGATCTTATTCACTAATTATCCACTAAACCACTCATTTGTAGTGGGTGACCAGTTCACAGGTCATGAGTTTAATCGCTTGGACATTTCCCGATAAGCATATTTTCGTCATACTTGAAGGTTAGTTTTCGCGGTTTCGTTACCCATCATTTAGCGGATATATATTATAAGTAAATACCTTGCCCAAAGTTCTTCGAATTTATTTTAATCTTATCAGTTTTTAAGTCTTTAATTTAACTTCAAACTTCAAATTATTTTAACATCTCTCCCAACGTCCCTTGTAAACCATTCTGTAGTTCGGAGCCTCTATTTCAAGTTGCAGCATTAACCCAGTGCCTATACATTAACATGGCCAGAAGTTCTACTCACATGCCAATTCGTTATCGCAATTACCCTTCATTAACCAAACATATCTTATTTTTAAATGAATAAATGACACATAGTTACTAAACCAAAAACAATAAATTCTTTTGTGTTATATTTATTTCAAGAAAATAAGACATCCAGTAGACGTCAACTTTTCTATAATATCGTTATTACAAGAACAATGCCCTTAAATAAATATAGATAATGTATAGTAATAGGTTATAAAAGAGTAATATATCAGCTGTAGCGCGACTATTTTGATAGTGTAACAGTCCATACATAATATTGCATTTGTCCCAAACTTAAACCGAGATAAGTAACACGAGGCTAACACAGCCACCTCATAACTCTAAGCACTAAATGGTGATAAGGTTGAAAGTGGAGTCGAGGTTATCAGAACAGAGTGAATCGACTCTTCCTTTCACCGGGCCAGGATTTGGACTTGGTTCGGAAAGTTCGGAGTTCTTCTCTGTAATCAGCGTGTAACATGGGCACGTAACTCTGTAGGGTACACATAACCTGGACAAAGAAAACAAAACTATGTATACTTTTGTGATTGATATTCTCTATTGTTTCTTTTCTCATCAAAATTCTTAACTCGATTGCCATCAAAGTAAATAATTAAAATTTAAACAAGTGTGGTGTTTTAGAATTAAAAGTAGGTACCACTAGTCAATCAATCGATCATAGAGTTAATAAGCACAAAATTGGACTCTAAAATTGGAACAGTGGCTTAACAATACAATTTCAAGTTTTACAATTGTTGCACTAAAGTAAATTCAGAATAAAAAACGCTATACGTAATGTTCAGTCCATCAAAGTATAACATTACATTTTTAAAATACAGTGCCTTGTAAGATAAATAATCAAAACTTCTTACCTTATATGTTTGAAAGAAGCTCTTGTAACCACCATGTAATATATACACTTCGGGGTAATCTAACTCTGGGTAATTGTCCTTATTTCTGAGTCGGTCCAGGTTTCTTAAAAAGCGGTACCTGAAATGGAATTTTTAAACTGTAAAATCTATACGGTGTACTTTCTAACACGATTACGCGCATTCAGTTTTAAATTAAGTCCAGTGACTTTCATAATTACACCACACCAAAAGCCGAATTGGTTTTTGTGAAAATTTGTGAAGTAAAGAATCATAAGAAACAATTTATTACATGTTATTAAACTTGAGCGTTAAGCAAAACTGATGTATGCAAAACTTACAATTTTGGGGCTCTTTCCGACGAGAACTCACAGTGGAATATAAGAATCGCACGTTTCTGTTCATCGTTTTGCCGAATAGGGGCTGTCATAAACTGAGATTCGATGTCTTCTTTTCTGTAAATATTTTTCGCTCCCTGTAATGATAACAAAACTATTGTTGTAGACTTGTTCGAATAGTACATTAACATAGGCCAAGAATTTAAGCAGTATAATATATTGTTAAATTGGCATTTTGTAACACTATGTCTAAAGGGAACTTGCTGAATGTATTTTGGATCGGCGACCGTTGACTCTGGTTGGCGTGTCGGCATACTGATCATCCTTCGATGTACCATTCACAGGTAAGTCTCCGTCTATGGACTTCAGCTATGAGACGTCACACGATGAGACTCCGCGATCGCGGGGTTTATGTCTGTTTTACCACCGTAATACTCTAGGCAGAGTGAGAAGTGGACAACCCTTCTGTATATCTTGCAGTATTCTTGAGAACGACGTTAAGTCAAACAAATGTCTTTATTTTGTTGAACAAAATGATGCGAAATACTGGAATCTCCAGGATAGGGCTTGATAAGTGCAGTACTCGGGTATTTTTTATTCTGTGAGACCACATTGTCATGGTAATAGTTTTTTTTCTGCACTATTATTACTCGTACAGCATGACAAACTTGCAACTAAGGGAGGCCACTCTCAGCCTCAAATTCAATTTTCTCACCTGAATATGGCCTCCGTTGTATTCGTATGGATATCTGCAGTCTATAATGAGGGCGCTCTCCACGACGTGGTCAAATTCATGGTTCAACAGTCGGGCAACTGTCTCTGGGGTGATAGTGGTTAAATCCTGATGTCTGCCAAGGATTGTAGGTAAACAATATGGCTTACTTCCGTCACTGATCAGGGATGAGTTATCATGAACTGAGTGAGAAAAAAAATGCGAGTTTGCATATATGTTTCCTTTGCTAAATATCATTAATAGCTAGGGTAAAACACATATCTTGAAGCAGACTTTTGTAAATTTATGCACACTATAGTTATCTTGACCTGTAATCGGTGCATCAAATCTTAGTATGCTTTTGGCTTAAATGTACGGTTAAAAGTAGACAAACACAATTTTGATCATTTGATAACCAATATAGGTACCCTCAATGTGCAATAGGTGGTTTTCGTGACCCATTATGATAGCACGCCGGTGAGTCAGTGAAATAACCTTTAGTACAACGTTAAACCCCAAGTAAGAATCAGTGAGCATCTAAACTTATTGTCCAGTGGCATATTAAGTCCCTAATGTAAGTCTAAGGATCATAGTCTGTGAAACATACATACATACATATTTTAAATTGTGGCGACTCCATTCAAGCGAATGATTTGCGCCATGAAAATACGGGTTTGTCTCATAATGTGATTTACTGGTGTTAGTGATATTTAGCACATAAAAGTCTGTGAAACGATTGGCCCTAGGGTGAATTGATTGCAATATTTTAACATTTCTATAAAGGCGTTTGTGACGATAAAGCAAAATTAATACCTCTATCGCAAGCTTCTTTAATTCTTGCATCGCTCTCTGATTGGCATCTCTTGATTGTAGTTTTAGCTGGCAGAGGTAATTCTAGACTATAAGAACGTTTGGAGATCGCCAGGATGTCCCGCCGTTTCTTCAACTCAGGGGATTCCCCTTCCTGTCTTGCCGGGCTTGGGCGTTTCGATCGACGTAAGCTGAACGATGCTGGTCGGATCGGCAAACGTCGTGATGATGGACGCTTTATCTGAACAGAAGATAGGCACTGCATATATATGTATATTCGATTCCCGGTGGAGGCAAGCAAATTTTTCTCTCTTCATGTATTCAAAATATATATATTGACCAATCAGCGTAAAACATGCTTTGGCATATAATTAAACACGTTGATGAAAACATTTTAAAAAAAAACATAAGCCAGTTGTAGGACTTGCTTTTGGGCATTAGCGTCTTACATATTACATTGAGTTGCATATTTTGAATGTTACAGTATGATTTACTTACCGTATAGACTTCGTCGTCTGAGAGGTCGACAGACTTGTCACAGTTGATGATGGGTGCATTAAGGAGGTTTCTGAACCCTTCTGATACCTCACCACATGCCTGCAGGAGAAAAAAAACATATTTTATTCCATTGTCAAAGATTTCACATTTATCACGAAATATTTTCGTCTTCTACATTAACAGAAATCACGTAAGATAACAGTCCATACTACATATAATATAGTGTGGATAAGATCCTTGTAACTTGAATGTTAAAGAATTACAAAAATAATAGCGATCAGTTTAAACCACTTGTCAATAATTACAAATAAAAAAATTGTGTACGTAACTTTTTAGCTTTTAATTAGCAGAATAACGTATTCGCCCATTTTTGATACGGCCATCTGAAGAGTGGGATCTTTAACCTTAAAGATTCCAAGCTTAAGATTCCAAAATAAAAGCATTAACAGTAAAACGGGTGGTGTTGAACAAACCTCCGTGTCTATAGTGTGAAGGAAGCTATCCAGAGAGTCGTCCCCATTAGATGAAATTGTTGACGTTGTTGACATTTCGGACGATGGTTGGGTATACAAAGTGAGAGCACGACTTGGAGTCATGATGACGTCATCGCCAAATCCACTGTCAGGAGATTCCTTGGCTGGCGAGTTTTCCTCTTGCGACGTTAAGGGTGAAAATCTCTGGAAACTGGTACAAGGAATAATCGAATCAGAACCTAGCTAGTTGGAACACATTGGGGCTTAATTCGACATAAAACTAGAATTTGAATGATATCACCAACCCTATAAAATAAACAAACTAAGACATTTTGCAGAGATTTCGGCCTACGTTATTTTATATTTGCCCGAGAAGTAAAACCTGAGCAAGTCACTCATTACTATTCGGAATGATCATGAATATCAGTACATAATTCGACACTTATTATATATTATATTATACAGTCATTATGACTTCTAGTCGGAATCAATTAACATTATTGCCCCTATGTTATCACTAGAATGAACAGCATGGAATTTCTTTGGTGGATTATCGAGTCCAATTTCATACCAAAAATTACCAATAAATGGGGCGATCACGTGGTTCCATGTACATTCTTTTAACCGTAGATGTTTTTTATTGTAAAGAAAATTGTACTTGCCTCCATCGGTATTCTAATGCGCATGTCTGGTTTTGCATAATGTATACATACACATGGCATTTACATAGTATATATATCTCATGACATGAGCCAGATACCAGAGTTCGAATCCCGGTGGAGGCAGGCAAATGTTCATTTTGTACATTAAAAGCATAACTATACATTACATGATCCTGTTGTATACAGGAAGAAACGGTTACAGTTTATAACGTGTCACAACCATAAATGCTTTACACAAGGTTATGAAACTGAAGACTCAAGTCGACTGCTTTGAAATGATATTCTTAAAATCCAGCGATATATTCAACATAGCTTACTTTATATCCGAGCTTGTATCGGCAGACGAAGACAAACTGGAACCCACAGCTGAAATTACAAAAACACCATTGCGTGAGGCTATGTTATGAATACAAACAACACAGGCGGGCTCAACCACGCCTCGTGCTGAGAACAATTAGTTAATTAACACAGTCGGTGTTAATTGGCATAAAATGTAAAAGGTTTAAGTAAATATAGTTACAGATCTTAACAACTCTTTCAAACACATAAAACAGGTATATCTTTTTAGCTTTTAAAATGACATAAATGTAAACGTTGTTAATGGAATAAAATAAACATGATACATCTTAAGCCAATTATCGAGTCTGTTTGAGATTTTGTTATTCATTAGATGTGTTTATATTCAAACAAATGTTTAAAACCATAGCGAATTATTACATTACCTTTAAAAATACTCTTTATTATGAAGTTGTATAACTTCATAAAAACATTATGTTTTTAGGAAGTTATCTTCAAAAGATTATGTTTTTAAGATAAACGACAAGTTGTGTAGCAATCCAGATATGATAGACAAGACATATTTTCTCAAATACACTATTTCAAATTGGAATGTTCTTACGTCACGAAAGCGGAATTTCAGATTACCGCAATCACACACATATTTCTGTTCAATTTATATCATAGATTCACTCCGATCAATTCTATTTTGGAAAGTACTATAACCTGAATTCCAGCAGAAACTTGTTCATGTAATGACGATATAGCATTGTACAATAGATACAACAGACCGCTAATTTCAAGTAATACCTTTTGTTTCTGCAAGCAATTTTCCTTCTAGTTCCTGTATACTACAAGGAGAATCCATAGCACTGTCTCTGTTGAGAAAAATGTAATGCATAATTCCAAATAACACACAGGACCAATCAAATATTACGTACTGGTACAAGAGCTCAATATCAATATTAGTAGTTTGTATATCATTGGTCCAGACCACTTAAGCAACCCAGCGGCTTTCTAGTATATCAACTTCTATGGATACAATATTGATACTAGAGGGTCAAATAAAGATAATTTTTATTACATGTATACGCTTTCAATATATAGCATCTTTTCAACTGGAAGACATTTTCTACGGTTTCTTAGCAGATTCTGACCAGTCAACTATTACTGTGAACTGATCCAATTAATGATGTCAAAAATGTCATTAGTGGAAATCGTCCATCAATAGATCTGGTAGAAAAAACCGCAATGCATTACTAACTATTCATTCAATCGTTGTGACGAATAAACCAAAACGTTGCTATCCGTGTAAAATTCTTATTTGTATAACATCATTCAATGATACATAACTTCAAAAAGCCTACTGGAACTTCGCTTTAATTTTGTCAAGTCATTTGTTAGTTACACGTTGTCGGGGAGTACTATATATCGTCTAAGTTACCGGTAACGAATATTTAAATATACAATGAATGGCCCATTGTTAACAGTAATATATGTACGATGGCAATACGTACGATAGTAATATTTTATAATTACCTTAGTAAAAATTCTGCTGTCGTTTTTTCGCAAAGTTCCCTTGTACAATCCATCGTTGGTAATTATTGCCTATTAAAAGTTAATATTGAACGTAAGACTGTATGTTGATCCTTGCAGATCGAGTAATAAAGTGAATGATTTCTCTATGGAGGTGGCCTTCATATTTATAACCAATTACCCCCTACCTTAATCGATGTGGATGGTCAGGTGCCACCCCGATAGGGTCCCTCAATCACTTGTGACCACACGCTTAGACAATACCACCCGGGGCTAAATCATTAACTTGGACTCACATCCCGTCGATCGCTCCATATTGACCGGTAATTTCCTCTCCTCACAAACACACGGATTCATTGTTTCAAGACCGCGGGATGACCTAATTCATATTAATGAGTCTATGACAGAGACATGTTTGTATACACCGTCTTGTAGATTCCCCGGGTGGTGGGACTATTATCAATTATGACAGCCCAATGCCCACAGAGATGTTCAGCACCGGAATCCATTCAGACGAGTTTGACCTAAGCTACCTGTGGCACGTGACTTGTTTGCACATTCGTCTCCAAGTCATTAGTATTATTTTGCAATGACATATTGTACATAATTTTTTTTATTACTGTTTATTTTCCTCATACAATTTTTTCATTCTTTATTCTGCTCAAGCTGTATTTCCTTAGACCTAAGACAAACAAACACCTTGAGCGTTACAGATGCTGAAGTAGTATCAAGTATATCGGCAGGAGTGCAATATCTAAATGTCAAAAGTAGGTCAGATAGAATGACAAATCGAACAGCTTTGAGAACATAAATCATTTATTTAAGAGAAAAAAAGGAGCATGTTTTTTCATGAAAAAATCCCAATAAAATTAAACATGTTCGTTTTGGGGGATTTTCTTGCCCTTTAAGATGTCAAATTTGTTAATTTTAGTTTATTGATAAAATGTATCACAACTTGAATCTGTAATTAGTTCACAAACGCGAATTATTCAATCTAACACAGTAACTTAATTTGTTAATTATATTTAATTGTAATTAGTTTAACAAGACAATTAGCAACGCTTCCCGACAGCTTACATTGACGATTGGAATGGTAATCTGTCGCTATGTTGGTAAGCTAAGTCGTTGATTAACTGGAATTATATAAATTGGATAGCCTCCCTTCCTACTCGTAAAATAGGCCTTCACATTTGTAAATTCTTAGATTAGAACACAAAAACACGTGTTGAAACAAAGTATGAATGTTTACTGCACACAGTAAAAATATTTATATTTATTTATATTTTATTCTTTTTCATAAAGCACACTGTATGTTGACGGTAGTACGGGCACGTTTTCGTTTTGTTTCTGTCACCAGAAGACTAAAACTGACCACCAGTAGCTAAATCTTCAATTTAGACTCACATCTCAGCGGTCAGCCTCTATTTACCAGTAATTTCCTCACCTCACACCCACAACAGAGACATTGTTTCTGATTTAATCCTTATTAATTAGTCTCTGGTAGAGACATGTTTGCGTTCCCATGTCTAACAGGTGCCCCGGGGAAAAAGCTATTCCGCCCGATGACAGGATGAGACACACATAGATTTTTCAGCACCCTATTAGATATTCCAGACGAGTTTGATCCGAATTACCTGTGACACGCGACTTGTTTGCACCTTCGTCCTTAACTTATTAACAGAATTGGACCGTTAAAGAGTGAAGCAGGCTGTGTCTTTCTTTGTTAAAATATATGACAAAACACACAGGTTTACTTTGAGAGCGTAACCTTTGTTAGACTATAGATTTCCAGTCATTAAATTGTTATATCTGTGACAGATTTTATCCGATTTGAACTGTATTTGACGTGACAACTCACGACTTCCTAATATGTTTACTTTAACTTAATAACTTTTAAGTAATATAATTTAAAAAAAATTCAGTTCATTTTTAATCCGTTATATTTTACAAAAACATATAACTAATAAACGGAAGTAGATAATTAAAGAGTAATTTAACATCAAGCACGCTGCTTCTTTCTTGGCGAACATGCATGACAAGACACTCAGCCTCCCTTTGAGCTCATTCAATTTACATACCTTTGTAAGACTACAGACTTCGAGACATTAAATGACTATAGTTGTCAAATGATTTTATCTGTAATTTTTGGTAAAAGATTTGTTTCATTTTGGCAATACTATACAACATTTCACCCGTTTGCGTAACAAATCACAACTGGTATTAATTTGTTCACTCTAACTTAATAGCTTTTAAGTAACTTAATTTTTTAAAAAATCGATTCAATTTTATTCCGTAATATTTTACAAAAAAATATATTTGTAAAAGTTGCACAAACTGTAGCACAACTCCACTAGTGGTACTATCATGTTGGTTTTACACAGAACAAGACACGATTAGAGACACAGTTTTACACCCAGAGCTAAATGTGGCACGCGACTAGTTTGCATACCTGTCTGAGACTAAATACCTGATGAAACTAATGATAATTTGTAATAAAATATTGTCTATCATTTTTTATTACTGTTTATTTTCCTCATTCTTTATTCTGCTCAAGCTGTATTTCCCTACAGCTAGGACAAACACACAACTAAAGCGTTACACATACATGTAGTTGAGTAATATATTTTGAATAAATGAAGAAAGAAAAATTTGCTTGCCTCCACCGGGATGTTAAAAACCCGGGACCTGTGGGTTACAGGCCCAACACTCTACCGACTGAGCTACAGAGGCTCACGGCAAAGTGAGTTCCAAATTCTTACCCATTGAAGACGGCGATTTTCTCTAATATAAATGTATTTAAGCAAAAGACAGTGTAATATCCACATGTAAAAAGTAGGATTGACAGAATGATTAATCGAACGGAATAATCACACCGCTTTGAAAACTTAAGGCATTTATTTAAGGAAAAAAAGGAGCATATTTCTGTCTTGCAAGAAATGTCAATAAAAAGTAAACATGTTTCCTCTTGGGGATTTTTTCCTGCTTTAAGATATCAAGTTCATTAATTAAGTTAATTGATTCAATTATCGCAGCAAAAATAAACGCGAATTATTCAATCTAACACCGCAACTGAATTTTCTTATCTTATTTGATTGTAATTAGTTTAACAAGAAAATCAGCAACGCTTTCCGACAGCTTACATTGATGATTAGAAGGGTAATATATCGAGGTGTTGGTAAGCTAAGTCGTAGATTAACTGGAATTAAATTGGATAGCCTCCCTTCCTATCCGTAAAAGAAATTTTTGCAAAGTCTTGGATTAGAACCAAAAGAGCGTGTGATTGAAACAAAGTCTGAATATTTACTATACACAGGACAAAAACTGACCACCAGTTGCTAAATCTTCAATTTAGACACATCTCACAGTCTTTATTGACCAATAATTTCCTCACCTCACACCCACAACAGAGGCATTGTTTCCGGTTTAGTCCTTATTAATGAGTTTTTGGTAGAGACATATGTGCA
>JAQQZZ010110883.1:0-12694 GCA_030265115.1 Mopalia vespertina | reverse complement strand
CATCAATGTGCTGTTAATAGAACAGATGTGAGGTCATCTACTAAAGTTAGGTCTGGGATAGAGCTGACACCCACCAATGTGCTGTTAATAGAACAGATGTGAGGTCATCTACTAAAGTTAGGTCTGGGATAGAGCTGACACCCATCAATTTACTGTTAATAGAACAGATGTGAGGTCATCTGCTAAAGTTAGGTCTGGGAAAGAGCTGACAATATGCTGTAAATAGTGATTCCCGCAACTGGAGAAATCAAAGCTTGTGTTCTGGTTGCCAACAATAACCACGAATGCAAATTCATATAAGGTAATATCCTTAAGAATGACACTAAACACCAATTAATCAATCTTTCAATCAGAAGAATATAAAATGATCCAAAAGATAATGGTGTGTTTTTCTTCCCACAGGTTCACCTTTCCTTTGATCGTGTGTTTACTTGTTGCCACTGTCTTCTGGTTACTTAGGGTCATCAAAGTTGTTTACAACATATTTAAGTATTTTGAAATAAACAGCTTTTATAAAGGAGCCTTAAAGATCTCAACGGTAAGGAGCATTTGTTATTAAAAGATGAACATTTTCTTCAAATATAGTTAATTTAAGTTGTTCAAAGCTTTACCACAGAAAAGGGGTACTGTTTGGGGACAACTTTATATTCTTTGAGAACTATAGATACCAGCTCAGACAATTTAGCAACTGACAATTTGATTTGTGACTGTGAGGTTTATAATCTCCATTAACTTAGCATGCAAAACTCAGTGAACTGCTATCTATTGTATCTATTAGTCCACATCACTGTCTGCCTGATTCAGACACAGAGTTTTAAGGGTGGTCCTACTGTACTTCCTTACAACTAGACATACATGTACACAACTTTTACACAAGAACAAAATACTTCACCTTTAATAGTTTCTATAGTGCTAATATGATTGTTGGAGTGAAATATTGTTGAAAGAAATTCAAGCCTGGGCCCTTTGGCTAAGGGCAATGTAATTAAAATATACCTATGGTGAAGCATTTTTATACATGTATATAAACACATCACAGTATTGTTGTGTTGTTGTAAACTCTTTGGAAATAAACTGCCATCTGATGATATAAGTAAAATACCCTGAAGTATTATGTTAAGAACCAATCAAATAACCTTAAACTTTGCATTAATCATCGATCAATCAACCAATCAATCACTCACTCACTCAAAGTCTGTAATAGTGGTGTTAGATCCTTATGATGTAAGAGAGGTGTAAATGTCTTACAAGTTTAGAATTGTGATGTTGCTTATGTGTTGTTACCTGTTTTCAGTTAGATTTATCCAATATGACCTGGCATGAAGTACAGAGACGTATGTTAGAGATACAGAAAGAACAGCACATGTGTATACACAAACAAGATCTTACAGAGCTAGGTATGCAAGCTAGTAATTTGCTCAATTTGAATTCACAAATCAACAAAACAAACAAAAAGCTTTTTTTTAGCGTCTGAAATAAAAAGCTTATAATTATTATTATTATTATTATTATTATTATTGATACAATCAAGACAATTTTGGGGGGAAATTTGTTGCAGGATAACATATTGGCAAAATATCATACACCCACATGTGACATAATCACGATGAGCATTCACATCAAATTGGCTGGGTAGATTATGCACATGTTTACTGCACATTAGCTGCTTTGATTGTGCACATGTGGGCTGCACCCTGATTGGATGCATTGTCACATGTGGGCTGCACCCTGATTGGATGCATTGTCACATGTGGGCTGCACCCTGGCTGGTAGAGTGTTCACATATGGGCTGCACCCTTGCTGGGTGGATTGGTCCCTTGCTGAATGGATTATTCACATATTCACATGCTTAAGAGAATAAAAAAGTAGACCCCTATCGGAGTCTATACTACTACTACTACTACTACTACATGCAGACTGCATCCTGGCTAGGTGGATTGGTCCCTTGCAGACTGCACCCTGGCTAGGTGGATTGGTCCCTTGCAGACTGCACCCTGGCTGGATGGATTATTCACATGCAGACTACATTCTGGCTGGGTGGATTATTCACATGTGGACTGCACTCTGATTGGATGGATTGTTCACACGTGGGCTGCACTCTGATTGGATGGATTGTTCACATGTGGGCTGCACTCTGGCTGTCAGGATTGTGCACATGACAGTTTTGAGACAGCTGCCCTGGTGTTAAGGGACAAAACAAAGCTGATCTGTTTGTGATATCTTTTATTGTGTCTTGTGATTGGCCTGTCTTGTCTTTGTTTGTTACCAATGGTGTCGAGGGTGATTCCCTTCACCCATAATTGAGCTGGCACTCCGTCATATGAGTGAAATAACCTTTATAGGTACAGTGTAAAACCACAAACAAACATTAACATATCTGATCCCAATATTATTTTCCTTCCTGCTTGAAGCAGTTACTGGAAAGAAACCCTCCATTCATTGACATGCATTAAATAAAAGTGTAGCGAAGATAAGATTAGAAATCAAATGTTAGTTAATTCAGTATTAATTTACAGTGGTAATCTACTCATAACTTATATTTAGTCTTTTGTGATTTTTAAGCTGTTTAATAAAACAGACCTGTAGGCTGTTTTATCATTGTTAAAAGGTAGAATGGGAATTCCTACTTGATAGAAACATGCAGTAAATGAATCTTACAATAACAGTACATTAGTTACTGTATAGAAATGTATTAATATCTTTGTACATGAACAGTGAGATTGCAAGGGAGGAACATTAACTTTCCATCAATATCACAACACTTCACATTTTGTGTTTGTGCTACTGTCAATTATTGTTGGAATACATCATACCATAATATAAATATACATGTAAGTGAAATACCCTTAGGAATGGCACAAAACACCAATCAATCAATCAATGAATCTTAACAATTTCATGTTTTTCAGATATATACCATCGAATACTTCGTTTTAAGAACTACATGATAGCGATGGTGAATAAATCCCTTCTACCATTACAAGCCAGTGTACCCTTCCTCGGAGAATGGTAATCTTTATGATCACACAATATTTTTTACTAACAGTTATTAGTTATTAAATTAAAATATGATATATATTTTCATGTGTATAAGCTCAGTTGTTGAGGATGCTTGAGTTCAGTTGATTTTACAATAGTAAATGTATGTTCCATTTGGCAGAAGACCAGAAATTTGTCTCTTCTGAGCTTAAATGGTTTGGTACAAAGCATTAATGTTGGTCAAACACTCATAGTTTGAAAGAATTGCAATCTACAAAATGTATACAATTCTTTGGTCAAATTGGCATTGTTTAATAAAGTTCTGTTCAGTGAAATTCATTTATTTTCTTTTTGACTATATTTTCAGCTCCTTTTTGAGTCTAGGACTGAAGTATAATATAGAAATAATACTTTTCTGTAAGTACTCATGACATATTGTTTATGTGGATATATAATTGAAGGGATGTCATGTAATTGTTTTGTAAATCCATTAAAAAGCATGTGAATCCTATGGCTCTGTTTTGGCAGACTCCAATTAAGACGTATCTTTGCAGATTTTACCTAACACTTCTAATTCATGATATATCACCTCACAAGCAAAGTAAAAACCTAATGAAAAGCATGTTCCAGAGAAATTTGTTTAAACATAACATGAATGACACATTCTCTCTTCATTATTTGTTTTAAATACAGAAATACTCCTACTAAAATTGTATAACTTCACATAAGATACATGCTTAATTAGCACGATAAACTTTACTTTCTGCTTTATTTCAGGGGGTCCATGGTCTCCATTTAAAAACAATTGGCACCTTAGAGATGAATATAAGATCACACAGAACAGAAAACGACTAGCTGAATAGTGAGTCAATTGATCTATTATGATATTATATTAAATGTAAGACCACACAGAACAGAAAACGACTAGCTGAATAGTGAGTCAATTGATCTATTATGATATTATATTATGATTATAAAATCACACAGAACAGAAAACGACTAGCTGAATAGTGAGTCAATTAATCTATTATCATGTTATATTAAATATAAGACCGCACAGAACTACTGGATAGTATATTTATCTTTTTTACACTGAATACCAACAGGTAACTGATAGGTAAAGAGCTCTGTGATTTAATCGTTTCTTATCTTCTGCTTTTACAGTCTGGCCAAGAGAATACTCTGGATTGGTATTGCCAATTTTGTCCTATCTCCAATAATATTTCTGTGGCAAATTTTATATTCATTTTTTCGTTATGCTGAGGTTTGTATAATGTTGAAATTTCTTTTTGTAATATTTTATAATATTTTATAATTATCAAACATACATGTATCACCAATTCCTTAAGAATCATGTTTTTACAAGGTTTCTTCCCTGGGTTGCCTGCGGATGGGCTTAATGGTAGCATGTGCACATATTAATCCTACTTGGATGTACAGTTCACATGATGGAGTCCGTCTGTCGACCAACAGGTATATGAGTGAATCACATGATGTGGCTCTGGGCATTGCAGGGGTGGTTTTTACGAGGTTTCCTCTCAGTTTTCCACCATAATTAGGCAAGGAGCAATGTGAACTGGACAATCCGTCATCATATAAGTGAAATACCCTTGAGTATGACATTAAACCCAATCAAAACAAAAAATCATGTTGCCCTGGTGGTCTCAGAGCACCAGTCAAGCTGAGCCATAGTTAATTATTTGTTTGTTTTAGCTGAGAAAAACATTGAGGAACTGAAATGGGTGTTGGAGTTAGCAGGGACGGATCCAGATCCCTATATAAGGTAAAGATATTGTTAAATAAATTCCAGTATCAAAATAATTCTCTTTTCATGGTTGTTCTAGTGTCAATTATTGCTGGAATACACCGCTGTCATAAAAATGAAATACCCTTATAAAGCACAGCATAAAACACCAACTTAAAAGTAAGTCACCATAATTAGACCACCTCAGTTGCATGTCTTAAGTTCCCATATTCCTGTCTCTGGTGTGGTTAATGTTAGATAATGCCCTGAGAACCACAGTGGATTTCACTATTAAAACTGGCGCATCAACACCATGGTTAAGTTGTTTGTGTCATGGGCTACTGAATCCCCATTAATGTAGCGCTCATGGGTTAGAGGCACCTTTCTGACCTGGTGGCCCGTTAGGAGGGAGCTTTTTTCTGCCTTTGTTCCCTTGGTGCTCTCAGAGCTAAGGGGCAACATGAAGCCGATCAATTTGTGAGGTCTTGTGATTGTCCCGTCTTGTCTGTTTGTTGCCAGTGGCATCAAGGGTGGTTTCCTTCACCCATTGACTTTGGACGCCATCTGATGAGTGAAAGAACCTTAAGTTTAGTGTTAAACCCCAATCAAACAATCAAACAATCAAACATACAAATAAAGCATTCTGACCAGAGGTATAAAAAGGAAGCTTTTGGTGACTGGGGGACATTATGAGCAAGTTTTACTAGCTTTTAATCTTGGTTCTTCACTTAAGCATCTCCATACAGCAATCTTATAAGTAAATGTTAATATCTTTAACCCTGCACCATTGTAAGATAATATTTGCCCTTAAATTTTGCCATTTAATACAGTATTGTTAGATATTTATACGGATGTCTATTTTATTTGTTCAGACATGCTATCTTGAAACTGGTTTCTGAATGCCCTCCATTCCTGAAAGGTGACCGTGAAAACCCCCTCAATGATGGTGATGTCATAGAGAAGATCTGGAGTATGATGAAGTAGGTGCCTTCTTAACATTCAATTGTCAATAAAAAATAAGCATGTTTGGTGGGCTTTTTTTTTATCAATTAATGTCAAGTTTGTTGCTCAATTTGTTGTTTGTCACCTCTCTATAAGGTCACCAAAAATGCTACTCATTTTAAATTACGTGTATCTGTTTTTATTTCAGTTCAAAAACTTCACATGACAGTAAGACAAGATGCTACCTAGCAGACATATATTACAAACTCTACGGTAGAATTCAGCCTCCATTTGTACCCACTAAAGTGGTAAGTATATACTTTTCTTAACAGAAAGTGTGACAACTACATTACAGTAAAATGGAGCCAGTGGCGTCCGTGGCTAGGCTGGTTGGACTACTGAGCTTCCTTTGATATAACAGTCACAGGTTGATTCCCCCAATAGACCACTGTTATACAATGGAGTCACATGAGGTGGCTCCAGCTATCCCAGGTGTGTTTTTTGCGAGGTTTTATATTGGTTTTCCACCCTTTGTCAGTAAAGCAGGGTAGGAAGGGGACAATCTGTTGTCAATGAAATGAAATACATTCGAATATGACATTAAACCACTATCAAACAAACAGCTTGATTTAAATTTCAGCAAAAATCTAAATCCTTTAAAAAGTCCAAATTTAGTAGGCATCTTTTGTGGATGAAGTAAAATTTAAAGTCAGAAGTTTGTAGCCTGGCCGCTCTTTTGTGGATGAAGTCAAATTCAGTGCTTAGGCTGGTTCTCTTTTTAAGAAGCCTGAGACAAGTCAGGAAAAAAGGTCGGCTGAGATGGGAGAGAGAATTGGAGCGTCTCTTGATAAGCTAATCACTGAAGAATTGGGTGAAAAAGCAGAACCTGTGGTAGGGGAGGTAACTCTTGTTGACACCTTAGATAAAGAGGACAGTAGCAAGATAGAATCTTCAGCTCCGGAAGGGGAACCGACTGTAGAGGAGGTTAAAGTTGAACCGGAGGTGTCAAGAAAGCGAAAAGCATCCTCCCCACTACCCGCTGAGGAGCACAGTCTAGAATCCGCATTCAGTAAAGATATAAAACCCGAACCTGTGGCTGGAGAAAATGGAACTGGGATGAAACTTAAAATAAAGGTATTGTTTCTTTTTTGTCTTTAAGGAATGTTTATTTAGCCTGTGGCCTGTACATGTAATATTATAACTATATAAATTCTGGACAGTCACTTCTTATTTGCATACATATGCCCGTATTGTCATCAGATTATGAAATCATCACGGTACAGGTATATGTTGAATTTTATCGCATAACAAGAAGTGGTTATACAGAAATCATATAGTCATGTTACCCCATTTGTTGTTAAAAGTGTATTTTGTTTTACATTAAAAAATTGAACCAATCATAATAAAATGTGTTTTATAAAAATAAAAAAAATCCATGTATCACGGTTCATGTATCTGTTTCATTGTTGGTTGGACTAGAGGAACCAAGCTAATCACCACCATAAGTGAAATGCACCTGACCCACAGCCTTTTATTGATCAATTAATATATGGATGAATAAATCACCATATACCAGCATTGCTTTAAGGGTCATCTACAAGTGAAATTGTAAGAAAAATTTGAAATTGTCAGAAAAATATGAAATTGTCAGAAAAATATTATCATCAAGTAAATTCATGGATAAATAAGTAAGAGATACTCTGTGGCTTGAACATGTATGTGTGTCTCCCTTCCCTCCCTCCCAAATGCCTGCAAACTAAAGTTGTTTAGTAGTAAAACAAGAGTTTACTACAATCAAAGTGTCATTCCATGGGTGGTTGCATGAAGTGGCCTGTTGCCCTGGTGCGTATAGAGTTAAGGGGCAACACGAATTCAGTCTGTTTGTGATATTTTTGTATTGCATCTTGTGATCGTTCCGTCTTGTTGTTGTGTGTAACTAGTGGCATTGTGGAGGGTTTCCTTGTCCATCGGGCTGGGACTACATCATATGAGTGAAATAACTTGAAATATGTCATAATACCCCCATCAAATGCATGTGCCCTTTGTGTCATATCAGTATAAACAATAATTCGATGTTTGAGTTAAACTTCCAGTCAGTCTGTTCAATTATATTGTGGTAGAAAGCATGAATTTGGTTATTGTGGTAGAAAACAAGAATTGTTTGTTTTGACGTTTGATTGTACAGATTGGTAGCAGGCCGCTAGATGAACCATTGCATGTCATAACAGATTTATCATCCCCCACTGCAACAACAACAACGTCGTCGGCGCTTAGCACACCAAAAACACCATCATTTGCTGAGGCTTTCGTGAAGTTTGCCAGCTTGGTACTGCTGTCATCATTTTACTTGCTTTGTGTTCTCTCTTGATAAGTCTATTCATTCATTAGCCTCTCACTTTCACACGCATGCCTATTTCTCGCTTTGTGTTGTCTGTTGTGTAAATTTACTATGATGTTTTCTTTCTCTGTTCTTTGCTTCATAACTCGCTTCAACTTTCTTGCATGATTTCTCCTATTTCGGCATTGATTTGTTGTTGCATATCATGTAAAATGTGTAGGGTGGTTTTGCTCCTAACAGGCTTTGACAATTCAACATCCACATTTCCTGGCAAATCACCATTTTTACAGAAACAGGGTGTCTCATTTTATTGTTCCCTAATCTTTCCCATGTTAAATTTGACTGAAACTGGGTGTCTCAAATTGCTTCTTGGGTGTCTCAACGACAATGTGACACCCCTCTCTGGCTTACACTATGCTGACAACACTGTAGGCTCAATAGAGAGTTAAATACACACCTTTTATGTTGCTTCATACATTTTTATTCCTGCAAGTTGTTATAATTTCATTGAACTTCTTCTTTCTCTTTTAAACATTATCCGGATAATTTGAAGTTTTTATGCAACAATAACAAAAAAAAAACAATATAAAATTTTCCAGTATTAAAAATGGAATAACTTGGTGGGAATGGGAGTCCCTAAAAAGGCCATACGTCTTGGCCGTTTTGATGTTAGAGGATGGCCTGCACGCCCCCCTTTAACTCTATGAAAGACATGGATAGTACATTGTCTTATATTGTTAATATTTGTCTGGCAGTTTGCATGGATCTGTTATGCTTGTAGTGCATATGCTCCACTCTCTCCAAATATGTCAATGGCTTTGTTTTATAATTTCTAGATGTAATATCAAATTAACATTTCATTGTTTTGTTTGATTGATTTGGGTTTTACACCATACTTAAGGCTAGCTCACTCACATGACGGCGTGACAGCCCAATGAGTGGAGGGAACCATCCTCAACACTACTGGCAATTAACAAAAACAATACAGGACACTCACAAGTCCAAATACAAAAACAACACAAAATAGATCAGCTTCCTGTTGCCCCTTAGCTCTAAGAGCACTAGGGCAACAGGAGGCTCCTTCCAACTGTCCACTCATGGTGTTTGAACGAACCCTTATCTGTTAACTTTAACTATGGTGTTAAACCATAGTCATAAAGACATACAAAAGTGTTTAATTCTGTACTGTAAGAATTTGACCTCTATTATTGTGCTCCTCAGGTACTGTTCCACAAAGTGATCTTAGTCTGAGATGATCTTTATTGTCATGACAACAGAATGCCTTCCGTAATGGTTGTCATGGTAATTAAGATCAGTTGAGCCTTAGATTGATGCGTGGAGCTGGGCCTGATTTTACAAAGCAGTTTATATCGTAGTAAAAATGTTAAAAATTCCCTCAAAATTATCAAATTATTGGAGCAACAGGAACCTCGCTGCCTTCTGGTGTCTTTCGCTGTAAACTATCTGGTTGCTTTTTCTTGGTGTATGTGTGTTCTGCTATTGCTAAGTAGTTTGTTGTTTTAAGTCTTGTACAGTAGCTTCCTCCAAACATTGGCATCATATGAGTGGTCTATTTCAGCCCTGTGGCTAAGGTCAGTATGTGATGTGAGTAGTCATGCCGCTTTTCTTTACACAGGAGGATTGTTTGTTTGGTTGTGGTGTAACACCATACTCAAGGTCTTTTCCACTAATATGACGGCATGCCAGCCCAGGTGAAGGAAGTCACCCTTGAACCACTGGAGACCAATAAACCAAAAAAAAAAGAAAGAAACAGGACAATTACAGGATGTAATATGAAGAAATCACAAATGTGCTTCATGTTGTCCCTTAGCCTGGACAGAACCAGGCCAACAGGAAGCTCCCTCCCTACTCTTCATTTTCAAACAGACAACTGAAACTTAAAGTGGACATACGTCTAAATCTATAGTGTTTTGTTTATATTTTTTCCTTGGTTCCAAAAGCAAAATGTATTTGACCATGTTCAGAAAATGCTGAAAGTCTAGAATCTTAAAGAAATAAAACACATACACAAAAGCACACAGTGGATAAAATATCCAAATCAGTCTTTAACCTTTTAATAAATCGATCAATCTTTGATCAGTAACAATTATGTAATTAAAATTTCTTGGTTTCTCAATTCACTGGACTTAAAAAGAAAAGACTCATAAAATATTAACAGATGGATTTTAGTTATTACCCAAGTTTACTACTTAATCCGTGATCTTTCCGTTAAAGACAGCTTACCAAATCATGGTTGTTAATTGGCAATGCACAGAGAAAGACCATTCTCCATTTTGTCTGCAGGGGGATCAAATCAAAATATATGCTTGTTTACTAAAAAATTAATATGATATTAAAACTTAATTTGTACTTCAGTCCAAGACAGAACCTGAAGAGAGTAAGGTGCCAACTCCTCCAGAGACCACACCCGTTATCTCACCAGCCCTGCCCCCAAGTTTGCCGCCCCTGCCCACAAGATCTGACAGTGTCAGTAGACTAAGTGAGGAGGACTCGGCTGATGAATCCCCACCTGTCTCCCCGAGCAGGAAATTCGGAGGTTTGAATTATTTTGTGTTAACATACACAAAAACATTAAATCTTGAATGTTTTCATTTATGTTGTTCACACAAAATGACTTGTTCTGTGTGTATAATGTTATGGTTTAAATGTCTAAGAGCCTATGGGGAGACCAGTTTTATTTACTGACCGAGTTGTAGTCTATGGACTATACCCTTGATAAATAAAGTTTTATATATATAATAATATCAGAAGTCTATCAAGCAGAAGTATGAAACCAGCCATTACCCAGTCTCAACGGCATTGTGACTTTCAGTGGACTTTCATAGTGCCATATGACTCATTGCGCAAGAAATGGGGAATACGTTCGTTTCGCGCAGTTTGAATTTAAGAATCCACTGACGCCTTATGGGTAAAATATAACGTTTGAAAAGTTATTAAAAACAGCGTTAGCATGATTTACCCATGATTCCACATACTCCAGGGACTCTCCACTTGTGGCTCGATCTTACTTAAATATGGTGGAAAAACCAAGAGGAAAGAATGAATACAATCTATTAAAATATATCGTCCGAGTGTTTATAATGAAAAAGGATATGTACAGGCATATGCAAATATCTTCAAATTGCTAAATACAGCAACACAACTGTTACTGCGAATTATTACTTTACAAATAAAACCGTTGTAATGGGTTGTTTTTTTTATAATTTTAAAACTGTAGATATGTAGTTCTCCTCCACAAATATTTACATTTATTAATATTAATATACTTTATCTATTTCGTTCCATTCAGATCCAGTGTCTTTTGCCAATATAGAATTTGGTAAAAAGCTGTCCTCTGACAAACCCCCTCAGGGCCCTCCTGAGGTTGAGAAGAGGTCAGAGTTCAAAGAGATGACCATCCAAAGTGAGGCTAGTGTTTCAAAGGATGATGTCTCAATAGATGATGGCTCTGGAAAATCACATAAATCAAAGAAAAAGAAGAAGAAAGAAAAGCATAAGCATAAACACAAACACAAACATAAGCATGAAAAGCACGAAAAGTCTGAAAAGAGTGATCGCCACAGCAAGTCAGAGAAATCTGACAAGTGGTTTTTAGGGTCCTTGACACAGGGGGATCCACCCAACAGTTCTGGAGCTAGCAATGCCTCGCCCAGCACTCAAAATCAACCGAGTTCACCAGAATTTGAAGTCATGTGATGCAAACCCTGTGGAACTTGTAATTTTTCATTCATTGAGACTTTTGGGGCTAGCAATGCCTCGCCCAGCACTCAAAATCAACCAAGTTCACCAGAATTTGAAGTCATGTGATGCAAACCCTGTGGAACTTGTAACTTTTCATTTATTGAGACTTGTGGGGCTAGCAATACAGCTACTTCAACCAACTCTCAAAATCAACCGAGTTCACCAGAATTCAAAATCATGTGACTCAAACCCTGTGGAACTTCACTTGTAGTTTTTTATTCATTGAGCATGGAACGCTAGCAATACTTCGCCCATCTCTTGAAATCAATCAAGTTCACTTGCTTTCAAAGTCATGTGACGCAAACCCTGGGGAACTTGTAACTTTTCATTCATCGCGACTTGTGGGGCTAGCAATGCCTCGCCCAGCACTCAAAATCAACCAAGTTCATCAGAATTCGAAGTCATGGGACGCAAACCCTGTGGAAATTGTAACTTTTCATTCATCGATACTTGTGGGGCTAGCAATGCCTCGCCCAGCACTCAAAATCAACCAAGTTCATCAGAATTCGAAGTCATGGGATGCAAACCCTGTGGAAGTTGTAATTTTTTATTCATTGAGCATGGAGGGCTAGCAATATGTTTCACCCAGTACTAAAAATGAACTGAGTTCAAGTAGTAGTATACATTGATATCGTACACAAGTAAAACATAAGTGAACAGTCATGCTTTGGCCTATCTGATTAAAACCCGGTCAAATTATACTGAACCTATTGTGATGTTGCATGGGTAGATATGACAAAAACAGAAACTAAAGAGCATTCATTGCTTGCGTCTGATAGAATAGAATATCCTTGGCATCATTTCAAAATTTTTCAATATTCACCCCTACATGATAATTTTGAACAAATTCAATGAATAACTTGAAACTTTTATGGTAGCTTCCCCCCCATTAAGACAAATAGTGGTATTACATTTCTACAAATTTCGCA
>JAQQZZ010110871.1:0-15448 GCA_030265115.1 Mopalia vespertina | reverse complement strand
GGTACCCCGTTGCCCCCCCCCCCCCCCCCCCCCACCTAACTCCGCCACTGGAATATATGACAAAACCCTAAGTTATAAAATATAAAAATAATTACAGTGAAAATTAATTAAAACAAAATCAACGCGAGGACATGTTTATATAAAAAAAACAACACAAGTATGCATGCAAACAGATTTCTTGAAAACAAAATGTTGTAAAATTAACATCAATTTGATGTATGTTTTACGACTTCATGAAAAGAACACCAAAATTCAAATTGTTAATCAGTAAGTGACTCACTTTAAACAATAGGAGCCCTCCTGACATTGAGTTTTTGGATAGAGATTATCAATGCTTACACTTTATAGTTTTTGAGAAGGTCGACAATACATTTATCCATCTTACCGCATCGTTCCCCGGTAACTTGGAATGATGCACTCCAGTTTGTAGCGGGTACAGGCAGTTTCTGAGCTCGCATAGGGTGTTTACTGCAGAAAGCCCACACTCGTCGTTGTATAGTCTTGAAAGCGCGGACCTCACCAAAAAAGTCCAAACCCTCTCGTCGCACGGTTGCCCAAAACTTGGAATGAAAAAAATCATAAATCATATTGTCCGATTGTGCTAATTCTCTATGACTTGTTACAGTACGGTTGGTGCACTCTTGTCCTGTGGACGAATGGTGGACGTTGTGTGGCATGTAAAGTATATCCGACAGATTCCAGCAAAGAAAACGTTTCAATAAAACTAAGGACTCGTCAAAGTAATCCTGAACAAGGACCAAGTCTAGATTCTGGTCAAGTTCTGTGGCAATGTAATCTTGGATAAAGTCAGTATCATAGAATTTCCCTAATGGCACACCTAAATATCTAGACTGTCGATTCCATAGGTATATTTCTTTCTGTGACAATCCAGAAACGCTTTTGAATTTTGCAAAACTTTTTTTGATTAACAACTTCATTTTCTCAACAAAAGATAACTGTTGACCTTTATATATTGTTTTGTAGATAGGAAAATAGTTAAAAGCAGAAGTGAAGTGAGCGAATGGTTCTCTCACTGAGGCTATTATCACCGCATCGTTGGGAAATACATTTCCAATTGCTGTTCGGTTATATATCGAGTGATGAATTAGTAAATCATGGTGCTGTCCGGCACTGGGTGGTTTTAGTATGTCCGAGTCTAAAGATTGTTTCCCAAACATACGAGAGCCATCAGCAGGAATTGCAAAGTTTAAATTTCGTTCCATACCAAAGTATGCAAGCACTGATGATATCGTGCTGCTTCCAGTTTTAGGTACCTTGATGTAAACGATGTGCTGTTTCTCGATACATTGCCGTTGTCGATAATTTTCTTGATATAATCCATGATTTCTGTCCGCTTCGCCATTGTATGATACAGGGGTGGTGAATTTAGTTGACTGAAGATACAAGTTTACAATTAAAATAAAAGTTATCAGTCCCACTAAAAGTACACACCCCTGCAACAAGCACTTAGAATATCTGTGGAAGAAAACAAATAAGGTATTTTAAAGAGCTTCCATATTGATAAAAACAATGTGTAAATACACAGGGATTTTTTCCGGGAATATAATATTTCTACACATTATGCTGGATTGTCTGATTACAGATGCGTTTTGGTCTTAACATTTAAACTATTTTGACATATTTGTGTTGATTATACCCCGCTTATACCCAACAGTACCATAAGGATGTACATCAGAAGACGAATAAACTGAACTGGGAAAGTATTTAAAAATTGAAACCTGTCAACAAATTAAACAGTTCATTGGTAATTGCAAAGGTTCACAGGTTCAGACAACAAGGCGTTTTTCATAAACACCGATGTGTTTAAGTATAAACTTGCTGGCGTAGTAATGTTGGCAGGCGAGGTTGTTTTTTCGTATTTACCAAGGACACAGTCCACGCAGTCAACCCATGTGTATTTGGGTCCATATACGCATTTCCAAATTACACACAACGTTGGGTTTTCAATTTTGTCAATGAAAAAAAACCCATATATAGATTTTCATAGAATTTCAATGACATCCAACTGCAAATGTTGGATTAAAAGCCCAGTTCCATGCAGATTATTGGGACATAACCGAGAATCTTAACAAATTGTATACTTTTGCGATGTTTGTGTTCTCCAAATCCACATAATACTGGTGTGTGCCAGTCCCGCTTAGGGCCGATTTACACCACAATTCTGTGTTACAGAAACATTACTTTATATTTCACTCCAAAATGTAAAAAAAAAACAACCTAGAACCTCCGTGTAGTACTTATAAACTCGCCCACAACCTGTAAGATTCTCAACCTAGTTTCCCCTGTCAACCTCTTCGAGTTCATTGCGTCCATAGAGCGCCCAAAATAGCTTAAAACCATCAACATTTTTCAGATATTCTGCTAAAGGCCGTTAAATCTCTTTGAAATGAATAAGTCGAATTCAGGGTATAAATTTAATGTTTTAGTCGAAATGCACGCGTGGGAGTATTGAACGGCAACAAATAAAATATGAGAGCAGAGTCATATGTTCTATTAAGGATAGTGCATAAAAGTCAAATCTAAGATGCATTTCTTGTCGACAGTGACATAAGCTTAAAAATTAACAGAAGAACACATGTTCAAGAATTTAATGATTGTGACCAAAACAAATTATCTATAAACATCGCAACATTGCAAAGCCGGAAAACAAGCGCTCTACGTGAGTGACAGGGTTTCTAGTGAAGGCAGACAGCTGAATATGAAAGATGATTTAATTATTTACAGTATCACTGCCTCATGCATAGTCGTTGGTTCAATGTAAATACAAGGTTATGTTTTACCTCCCTCATGCTATTAAACAAAGGAAACTAATATTGAACCAAACAAAATCAAATTTCCACTAGATACTTAAAGCACATGTATGCGTGTCGCTGTCTTTTGTTACATAGTTTTGTCATATGCTGTAAGCTATGAATGTTTGACTATTATACAATTAGATTATTTTTGTATCTGGCCCTATGGCCTCATAGTACAATAATGTTTACTATATAATGCAGTGCCGACTGGGCTGTTTAAATAGATAATATTTTTGCAAGTATGTTAAGCTGCATTTTTTTCTTAATTTTGTGAAACTCGGATACATAGGACGACTTTTATGATATTTATCTGCAACATTATTTGCAATATTGAGAGCAAATGTACGCTATTCGAATACTGTTGGTTCCATTTTCCTTCGCTATAGACTTCTGGTTTTAGCTATAGCGTCCACTGGTTTCAAATTACCCGGCAGAGGATGATGATGACGACGACCCTTAGTCTTTGTGTGATCTCCAATGGTGTATTTGCAGGCATTGTCATACCGGGATTAACTTTTATAGAGTTCGTCGATGTCATTGGGATATTTCTGTATGCAATAGAGTCACAACTATTAATAAAAGTTTATTTGGTATCAGCTGCTGCAAATACCACATGACGGCCTAGCTCGTCAGACAGGTCAATTCGATCAAAAGAGAGGGATGATGATTGCAATCGTAAGATGTGTTAGAAGGTGGCACAACTCAAATTGCAGGAACATTATTTTCTTTTAAACATAACATACCTTTACACTCTGGCATTGTTACGTTTACCATTACTGCCCAAAAATGCTGTTTGCAGTTGTATTCAATCTTGAATGTCGCGAACTGAAATAATAAGCTCGGTGGAATACTAATAGAACATGAAGTAACAACAGCAACACGAATTGGCGCAGAGATTGGCTACGACCTAGATTTGCGAAGTAAACGGAGACGATTTAAGTGGAATGGTTTTTGGATTTGGTTGAATAACAACATAATTTTGGCAACGTCTATCAAATGTTAATGAAAGAGACTTGCTCACACGTGCATAGTAAGGTTCTGATTAGGAATTATTCTAGGCCGAGAAGGAGACCAGATGCACATTAAGTAAACCGTGTTATGTACACTAAGCGGTGGATCAGTCTTGGACATTCCTGTTTTAAATGTAAAGCCGAAAACGCTTAGCAAAATCAGGTAATGAGATTTGGTAAGTCGAAGAATTAATTAAAAAAACTAGACAAATTGTATTCGCTAGTTGCATAATTCCATGGAGACATATGATTTAGGTAAATCCATCATCAGACTTAACGGTAACAAAAACAGATTGTATTCACCTTACCTCATCCTGTTTAATGTCGGTAATCGTAGCATAATGAGAACCAGAAAGTTAATACCAGTAGTCCACAATAACCCGCGGCAGATGTGCCTTTGCTGTATTTCAGGCCATATACCATTACCTCGAGGTAAGTGAGGCGGCCACAATTGGTATTTTGGGCCACAATTGGCACTAATATTTTTTTTATTATTATTCTATTACAGTTATTTGAATTTAAATACACACATATTTTTAGAATGAGTAGACCAATACAGATTCAAATATGAGACCGTAATGTATCGTTAAGGAGAAAAAATACATGTCAACAAAAATATCCTGAAGCAGTTGAAATACCCCGACTCTAGAACCTCATTCACTATGCTTACTCCTCACAGCGTGTTTATTATTTTGAACTCAACTTTGCCGTCTAAAAAATGATCTTAAATGTAAAAGTCGTTTTTTAATTCATATATACAAGAGAGTGTTATATTTCGTTTAAGACCTGAACTGATCATATGGAATCAGTGCCTGGATAACGCGTATTATAATTCACGTTCTTGTTTTATAAAACTGATGTTGTTTCGACTATACTCATTTATCATCTATTATTTTACATGATCGCTAAATATGATTCCATTTTTTCTGATCGCAATTCAATTTTTTTTATCATTCCATCCGTATCGATTTTTCAAAGTATCTTCATGACACTTTATTGAGTTCCTACTGATAACCTCGTTAATAATAATACGACAGACATGACTTTCTATCAAAATCAATCTCACAAATTCCAGGAACACAGAGAGGGGGTAAATTTACATTATCACAGGGGACAGTTTAAGCATGCCCGTATTAACATACCAGACAGGTCTTATTTCGAATCAATGTTATTCATATAGGAAACGGCGATGTTTGATTTTTTTGTCTTTTTTTTTCCTTCTCCGGGCAACTAAATTGTCATAGCATTTGATGATAAGAGTTTCCCAACCCAATGGCACCGTATCTTTCTTGTTTCTTCACTTTTTAATTTTCGTCGATGCCAATCGTGGCCGCCTCAGTCGAGTGGGGTTCTGCTAAAAATGGCCATGACGGCAACTTTTGGCTCCAACTTTCTTTCCTAATAATATTTTTCCATCGTGTTCACCACTTCGAACCATCTGCAAAATATAACTTGTTACGCTTCCGACAATCCCCTTATTAACATACCAGACAAGTCTTATTTCGAATCAATGTTGAGAAAATGGCGATGTCTGATTATTTTGTCTTTTTCTCCTTCTCCGGGCAACTAGTTTGTCATAGTATTGTATGATAAGAGATTCTCAACCCAATAGCACCGTATCTTTCCTTTTTCATCACTTTTTATTCTCCGTCGATGCCAATTGTGGCCTCCTCGCTCAAGTGAGGTTCTGGCACCAACTGTTTTTCCTAATGAAAAAATTTAATTTTTTACTTTCCCATGGTGTTCACCACCTCGAACTATCTGCAAAATATAACTTGTTCCGCTCCCGACAATCCGCTTCTTAACATATCAGACACGTCTTATTTCGTATCAATGTTATTCATACAGGAAACGGCGATATCCCTTTATTTTGTCTTTTTTTCCTTCTCCCGGGAACTAGATTGTCATAATTTTTTATCATAAGTTTCTCAACCCGATATCACCATATCTTTCCATTTTCATCAATTTATAATTGTCGTCTATGCCAATTGTGGCCGCCTCACTTGAATGAGGTTCTACCAAAACTAGCCACAACGGCCACTTTTGCCACCAACTTTTGTTTCCTAATGAAAAACTGTATTTGTTTATTTTCCAATCGTGTTCAGCACCTCGAACTATCTGCAAAATATAACTTGTTCCACCTCGACATTTTTAAAAAATATATATTGCAGATTTGATCAATACCATGAAGGAGGCACCCTCTTCAACAGTGGACATAACTTTGTTTCCAGTCACACAACAACTATCAACCGAAGAGCTGGAAACACATCTCAAAGATAGAACAGCTTGTGTCCCATCTATTGGAGAAGAAGTAATTATATTGACTGTTTCTACTACTTTGAAACCCATAGTCACTAAACTCTACCAGAATTATGCACGAGTTTTGCTGTATATGCATGTGGTATCTCATTAGAAGTAAATTGTATTAATGCATATTTACCCGAATTCATAGAATAAATTTGAACAGAAATGAACTAAAACACATACATAAATAAATGAACTAACAGTTTTGGATATAGAACTATAAAGGCCTTGGGAGTGGTTTGAGCAATTCACACTGTAGCCATATACACGCTTGCTCACAGGCATGTTCCTATGTTTACATTCTCGGACCAGGTGGCCGAGAGATTTTGGCAAATAAATCTGGTGAAACATTTTGTTAAGATCGATATTAATAAGTGCAGTTCCAAAAAGAAAGGGAGTGAGGCGGCCACAATTGGCATCAACGAAAATTAAAAAGTTATGAAAATGGAAAGATATGGTGCTATTCGGTTGAGAAACTCTTTTCATACAATACTATGTAAATCTAGTTGCCCGGAGAAGGACAAAAATACAAAATAAAGGGACATCGCCGTTTCCATTATGTATTACATTTGTACGAAATAAGACGTGTCGGGTATGTTAATAAACGGATTGTCGGAAGCGAAACAAGTTATATTTTGCAGATAGAACGAGGTGGTGAACACGATGGGAAAATAAAAAATTAAAATGTTTCATTAGGAAAAAAAGTTGGTGCCAAAAATGGTCGTCGTGGCCACTTTTGGCAGAATCTCACTCAAGTGAGTTGCCCACACTTGGCGTCGACGAACATCAAATAGTGATGAAAATGGAAAGATATGGTGTTATTGGGTTGAGAAACTCTTATCATACAATACTATGATAATCTAGTTGTCCGTGGAGGAAAAAAGGACAAAATAAACGGACATCGCCGGTATGTATGACATTGATATGAAATAAAACGTGTCTGGTATGTTAATGAGCGAATTGTCGGAAGTGGAACAAGTTGTCATTTGCAGATAATTTAAAGTGTTGAACCCGACGATTCCTGATATTTGTGGGATTCATTTAAAAAGAAAACCGTTTTGTTTCAATCATTGGTTAATGAGGTTGTCAGTAGGAAGACAATAAGTTATGTATTGAAAATACTTTAAGGAAGCAATAAGGATGGAATAATAACAAAATTTGTATTGCGACAGGAAAAAGTGGAATCATATTTGACAATCATGTAGAATAATAGAAAATAAATGACTCCAGTCGAAAGAACGGAAGTTTTTTAAACACAAAATTTTAATTATAATATGCGCTATGCATAGTGGCCTATGGGATTTCATATGAGCGGTTCAGTTCTCAAGCGAAACATAACTCTCTCTTGAAGATATGCATTTTGCAATGACTTTTACCTTTCGTATAGTCTTCTTAATTGTGAGACGGCATTGGCGAATTGTTTTCATAAGAAACACTCTGCGAGGAGGAAGCCTAGCGAAGGATGTTCTAGAGTGGGGTATGTCGTCTGAATCAATGTATTTTTGTGGAAATGTTTGATTCCAGATTAACGGCACAGTAAATTCTCATGTTTACATTTATGTTGATCTATTCATTATGTTAGCTATTTGTGTGTATTTTAAAGTGAATACTTGTGAGAACAAAAATTAACTGCCAATGTGGCTAAAAATGCCAATTGTGGCCGCCTCACTTTCTCGAACTTCCCCTATCTCCGATCTGCCAGTGACGTCTTCAGGTATACACATTTATAAGTAAACATAATGTGCACATATGTACAATGGTACCATTTGTTGATGTTAAATCGATGACCAATGTATAACTTTGGATGACGCTACATTTAAACACGTTGGAGGACGTCTTTAAAAAAAGTGTATAGTTATTATTTTTTTGGTGATTTCAAAACCTACCATGCATCCACAATGTAAGAATTAAACCCGTTTTCCTTTGTTAACAAAGGGGTTCATTGCCGGTTTGCTGTGGCTTACTTTTGAATAATCATCGATCGTGATAAGAATCGCCAAACATTCTGCGAAATACAGCTTGAGACGTCGTAATCAGTATAATTTGTACCTAACACTTAGAATAAATATTTTAAAATGTTGTCGGTCAAGCTGCCGGTTGTTGACCACTGATACGAGAATTATTTCAGTTTCCTTAGCATTGGTTTTCAATAGCATGTTGTATAGTTTATATCATGCAAATGTTTAGGAGTAGATAATTCCACTCTTTTACAAAATTAACTATGTTATTTGTGCAAGATGTTTTATAATAATACATCACATCATTTATTTGTCGTTTGGCACTTGAACACAGATCAGCGTAGAAAAACAAAAGAGGTGACTCCAAATACTGAACCATTTTGTATTCTACTTTTCCATCTAAACTGAACTGACAACTTATATGTATTTTTGTATACAGTCGTAGTTTAGTATGGTCCAGACTTGTCAGTCAGTCTGTCCGTCCGACCTTTTTTGTTAAAAAAAAATCACATTCCTGACTACTGACAAGGATATATTTAAATATATTAATACTAAACTTTGTCAACTAGGTTATATTATGCATATATCTCGTTTTCTTTCAGTACAGAATTATGTTTACAAGTGTCTATTATGCATATACCTTGTTTTCCTCAATTACTGAGTTATAGGTTATTCTATCCTTCACCACATAAAGATGTTAAAAACTCTTGTGTAACAGCTTTTATATACATAACATATATATATAAATATATTAAATACATAATATATATTGATATTTTTTTACTCATGTTGGGCCTGTAACTCATAGTTCCAGGGTTCGAATATCAGTGGAGGCAAGCACAGTTTTCTCACTTCATTTATTCAAAAAAAATATATATGCAAGAACCAGGCTTTCGGATGTACTCAAGCAAAAATCAATTGTGAGTATTATCTAGATAATTTAAAAAAACATGCTAATTTTGCGTCCCTGTGTCCGTGCTTTATGTAGAGAGAAAATCGCCGTCTTCACTGGGTAAGAATTCGGGAATAATTCTGTTGTAGCTCAGTCGGTAGAGTGTTGGTCCAGTAAACCAAAGGTCCCGTATTTTGACATATACAGGATTACCATTGTTACCATTGATCCCACAAGTGAAGTTGTTGACAGACTGCAGCATTATTAATTGAACATAACTTTCCAATTAATAATTAATTATTCAATCCCCTATTTCGCATCATGGATTATATGTGCAATCAATACTTAACGAAACGATGTTTATTTTTATTGGGCAACAGCTTTCAGTATACACAGCACAATATATAAAGTTCTTAGAATAAAAATCGATACGATATTAATGTCCGTAAAATAAAATACTTAGCGTTCTTTCTATGTCCCGAACTGTATTGATAAGAGTGGCCCACTGAGACACTGTGGCTATAGCATTTTAATATCATGAAGTCCTGGTAAATATACACATAAAGACAGTTATATATTTGCTGCCATAGGGAAGAGCCTCTGGCTAAGGGCAGTTTGCGTAAAGAGTAGCAATGCTGTTTTTTAGTTAACACTGGGGGAAATTTAAATTTCACACATTATGCAAAAGCTTTAAATCTTGGTTATGCTAGTGTCAATGATTGTTGGAACACACCGCCGTCATATAATATGAAATATTATTAAATACGTTGTTAAACTCCAACCAATAAATCAACCAACCAGAAAACTATATAGCAAGAGTATGTTTATTGTGTTGTGTATTGTTGTTTCGACGAAGTGATATCAGCTTTGGAGAAAATTCATGTTGAAAATCTCCTTCGTTTGTTTGATAATGGTTTAAGGCCGTACTTAAAGTTGTTTCGATCATAGGACTCATTGCAGGTCAATGGGTGGAGGAAACCGCATATAGGTGCTATACCGCAGCATCCCAACACCATATAATTGGGGGATTTACCGTAAACAACGCAACAAGTGAACAAATCCAGGAGTTCAAGCCACCCGGATCTACTGTAAACATTGGCGATTATTTTGAAAACATTTTTTTCTGGTAATATGTGCGTGTGTAAGTTAAGGGACAAGTCAAATTTGCTTTTTAACTTGTTTATAAAATGTTAATTTCATCCTTACATGCAGTATAAATACGCGTCTACAACAAGACTAAGACAGCAGCTTACACAAGCTCAGCATATATATTTAAATAGCGGTAAATAAATTTACAATCATCAATTGTTGTTTCCGCCTATCTGTTTTACATGGTATATATATCTGTTTGATTGAGGTGTAACGTCGTACTCAAGGCCAATTCAACTATATGACTACGGATTGTCCATTTTTGCACTGCTTTACGAAAATGCGATGGAAAACCGACTGGAAATCTCCTAAAGATTCTCGGCGATTACATGGTGTGACTCCTTCATCTTCCGGAGGTCAACATAGAGTATTAAACCTGCAAGCAGTACATCACAGGAGGGTGATTAACCAACAAGCTAACCACAAGATCACTGATTTGCGCTCCTGTTTCTTGGTTAGGTATATGCTTCCATAAGTTTCAGGCATACTATTGTGGCTGTGCAGCTAACTGTTAGGAAATTGCTCCCTTTCTAAAAAAACGTTATTCTGCCCGGAGTGGTGTACAACGGTTAAACGATTCTACGAAGGAAGGGTTAACTTGTGAAAAATGGTAAACGGAGTAAAATTTGGATTTGACGGCTTATGTACACTAAATAAAGGAATATCCCAAGTTTAACATTTATGGACGAAAATAACCCCAAATACCTTCCAAACATTCTACAACGAATAATGTAATTGCTTTTGTTTTTATCTTGAGTAAGGTTGATTACAGTCTCTGATATCAGTGGTCCTTTTGTTTGTAAAGTCTCGCATGGTGACCGGACAAATCTTTGATCCAGACAGTCTGGCGCGCTTCCCGGTCAAGACGTGACCTAATGGCAATATCACTCTGACGTCATATTTTGCTCATACGTATAATGTCACAGTGGTTAGTTGTTGTTTTTTGTGTCACAGTGGCATCATATTAATCCCATGAGTGTGATATCACAAGCATAAAATTTGTATTATGTCACAGTGATATCATATCATAAGTGTGACACCACAGTCATGAGATATATATTATGTCACAGTGACACATATTATTGTCACGAGTGTGATATCACAAAAATTGCATATTAATTATGTCAGAACGACATCACGCGGATCTCACACGGCGAAATGATCGTGTGATCACACAGTGATGTCTGTTAAATGTCGCACGCATGCGTATAGAGGACAGAAATGAAATGAAATCCCTTAAAGGTTCAAGTAGCAAGAATGTTAGTTAGAAATTTGAATGATGGATGAGTTAAACGCAATGACATTAGAGCAGTTCAAATTGTGGTCGTAACATGCCTAGACAGTTTTCCTATCAATGAAAAGAAATCTACGGAGGGAGACGTTTGGTAAACTGGCTGCCCGGTGGGTTTTAAAAGATAATACAACAACAACAACATTATAGCATAGTTATAAAATGACACAACAGAAAACGTGATGATACAAGTAATAACCGTGTTATATTTTATTTTCCTTAACGCTTGTATTAAGCTAACGGATCGAACTGAATAAATGTATTCTTCATCAGAATCAAATTTATAAGTTGTTAGCATGCAACAAGAATTGAAATGAAGCTTAAATTGATATCACAAAAAAAGATTTCACTGTGTGATACCAGTGTGAAATCATCTTCAGGTATCAAATTGAGCTCACAGTGATATTTTGTGATATCGCAACGGGACATCACTGTGACATCCTTGGTTGATTACAGATTTAGTTCACTGTGATATCACACTATGCTTATTTTGTGAGATCACCCGTGAGACGATTGTGAGATCACTGTGACACCAATTCTCGACTGGGTTCACGACACAGTTGCATGGACGACAATGTTGTTATTGTCAGTACCCCTATACCAACGTTACTTTCTAGCCATTGAATAGCCTTACTCCGCTCCTATGTTGCGCTTTAGAGGGGAGTCCTACGAGCAGTTTCTTTCACGCGGAGTCTGGTCTTCACATAGCATTGGGGAAACACACATTATAACCACCCCACATTTCATAGTTGTGTTATTGTCGCAATTAATGTCGGTACACTGCCGTTATGTACTGGTAATTATCTTTAAGTACGGCGTTAAAAGCCAGCCTACGAAAGAATTGGTTCCACATCACACATTGAACATGTTTTCGTTGTGTCCTCATTGTCCACATGAAATACCTAAACCTCATTTATGACAGTGCACCGAAGCACACATATCTGTCATTTACAAACAGCCTAAATGTTAGGGTTGGTAAATTTTGAAATCATGTCTTTTGGCGTAATGGGATACGTCAAGTATAATTATCATAAATCAGTTAGTGATAATTAATTTTCAATCTATTGATTGTTGTCACGAACATCTGTTCAAAATTACTGCTTTGCATCTCTTATCGAGGTTCGTAATTGTGTCATTTCCAAATAATTTACGTAGCATTGTTCCCGTTATATTTGTGGAATTATCAGTAAACGCGAATCTTTTGTAAATAATCACATGCCATGTATTCTGGCACCCTTAGCCCATTGGTCTTAGATGTATTTAATATATTGTAATATCGACAAAAGACATTAAGCACTAATTTGGATAAGAAACTTATGGACACCTTGTCGGTAACGAGTGTTCAAATCAATAACTCATTGGCAAAATAAATCATACAGTTTATCTCGACATCTATCACACCCTTGAATGGAAAAGTTCAACATTCGACAACGACCAATTCATTATTGGAGAGTATGGAGTATCTGGTAAGGCATTTGTCTCTGGCGAGATAATGGTGAGCCCAATAGGCATTTTCACGACACCAATATTTGCGTGCATGAGCTTTTCTGGAATCTACCGTTTTTTTCTTCATTAAAAATGAATTAAAACAGAAACAGCAACATACAGACACACACAACCCGCCTCTTGATAAAATGGATATTGACTTGTCGTTTGGATGACACAGACAGTCTTTAGTACAGGCTTAGGATGCTTGTTTATTGGCTAACGCCTTAACCAAAGTAAGAAGCAACGACACACACACACATACACACACACACACACACAAAAGACACGATGGAAATTGTCAAAACACGATTACTGACATTTTGGAAATATTTAACACTATTCCCATAGCCATATATATCTGTCAACAGTGAAAGTGTAACTATTTTGCAAACAAGCTACGAATGCCTCGTGACAATTGAACACGCCGATTTAAATGCTCTCTTAATATGATGGGACAACCGTCATCACATGTATACTGTGAAACAGTGTATACGTGTTCCTTAGTACTGGATGATGTGCCAAGTAAAATGTGTATTTGTTTGATGGATGTTTAAAGTCTTAGTAAATGGTATTTCACCTATACGACGGAGGATTGATAGCGCTTTTAACTGGTTTAAGATAAGACTCCAAGGTTTAAGCTCTTAAGTGTCAAAAATACTCTGTCTATAGTATTGAACTTTTGAAAAATATTTGCAACTCACTTGCAATAACAACATTGGCTAACACAATGTCATGGTGAAGGTGTCGATTTTGACCGCATTAAACCCTACGCGAATAAGGATGTGCGCCTTTCATTTCAGTCTAACATTTGGAAAATACTTAATCACATTTTCGATGTACCGCTCGCGGGCTCTTTCCCATTAGCCTTAGGAAATCCGTCCCGTGGATATGATCTTAAGTCGATTAACCGAGAAAATCATATCTCTGAAGATAATTCGAAGGTTGTCTTCGTTTCCAAAATCATCTTGCGGAAATTCGAAACTTGAATTTATCAACAATCTCTTGAATGGAAATGTTCTTTTGTATATTGATCTGTCAAAATAATAGACCATACTGTTTTCACGGACAGTAGGTCACATTCGATGGCATTATCCAATTACCACAAACGACCTTTCATTGACTCGGTTCAGTTTGTCGATGTGGATTAATCAGTCGTCCTCTGTAACACGCATTCTTGTCATTTGGGAACATAGAACAGTTTACTTAAACAGATATATTAAAGGTATTAGTACAAACGTGTTAGGTACGATATTTGAACACTTATATAATCTGGATATATAATTACGGGTAATGGTTTAATCCGTAATACAGGTAAAGTTTAATCAATGTGTTGAACTAAATACAATACGTTTTGTTTTATCCATTTAACAATGTCTGCATTGAACTCAATTATATTTGATTTATTTATAACTAATTACCTGGTTTGCATTGATTCCGGATTAACCGGTGAAAGCAAACACTATTCCCTAATCTGGTGTATGTATCAACCATATGTTCACAGATGACATTACCTAAAAAGGTCATGGATCTTTTTAGAAACGAAGTACTTTTCAATGAAAGAAAGTAGTAAATTTATTGCTTATGTGTTTTCTTGATTGGCTTATTATTGCAATTGACACGAAGTGTAGGAGTGTCGATTCGAATAATTTAATATAAAACATGGACGTTAAAAAATGTATACGCAGCCGCTTTATAGAGCTGTTTTCGTTGCGGAATGTGTATTCTTAACAACAAAATTTAAGTAAAAAAACACTTGCTCTTTACCATATGCCCCTGTGGCTATAGAAGCTCTGTTGAAGATGTTTTTGAGAGAAGTGTAACCGTGCTGACAGTGCATCTTATTGACCTTTTCCTTCCTGTATTCAATGAACCAAATTGTTCTTCTAGTTATGTCATGGTTTTCGAAAAGGAAAGTGAGTCGCACTCGATCCAATTACTGCTAACGCCCTGCGCCAACTGAGAATTGGTATGTCTCTGAACAATGCCGACATGCGCTTACTGTAAGATGTGTAATGTTCCCTCAGGGACAACGACGCAGACAATATAAACGCATGCCTTAAATAGGTTTGGCCAAGTCAGTCACGCAAGCTAGGCTGGTATTTGTGGCTGTACGGTTTTTCAAAAGTTCAGGTTGAGGTTAGGATTCTGAAAACGTTGCGAATGAACTTAATAATAGAACTAGTAATTGAAGTTGTAATATTCTCAGACTCCTTGCGTGCAGTGGTCAATAGGGAATGTCAATGTATCTCGTCCTGCACCAATAATACATGATATACTTTACAGTGAGACGTGTGTATATTTTATCAGAATATATCAGTTGATTAAGCCTGAGTTCCAGGTCAATCAGGAATCCAGGGAAGTGATATATCACCTTAACAAATGGTATCATCATGTAAAGTAGCATGTGGCATTTACATGTAACTAAACATATTTGAATATATATCTGTGCTATCAGGACTGTTCTGCTCATCAAGGCAGTAAGCCTGGGAGAAGTTATTATTTGTCATTGTCTCATTAAGGATACCCTAACCCCCCCCCCC
>JAQQZZ010110860.1:0-15450 GCA_030265115.1 Mopalia vespertina | reverse complement strand
CTGGCATGCCGTCATATGAGTGAAATATCTCTTAATGCGGCATTGAACCCCAAACAAACAAACAAATCCGTTCATAAATGTGGCATTAAAAAAATATCCTATAAAATGGACTATTCTTTACAAAGATATTTGTTGATCTGTCGCCTAGAATGTATCAGCATCCCGAAGAGTTGTTTTACTTTCTTTCTGTACATTATATTTGTAATTGTGGATTTCTTCATTGTTCTGTTTGTTTTTCAGGTAAATGGTTAGCCTGTCAGTCAATGGACAATCACATTTGTGTGTTTAACGTATTAAACAGATTTAAATTTATGAGAAAGAAAAGGTTTACAGGACACATGGTATGTATAGCCTCTAGCCAGTCAGACTGTCATTAATATATCCCTGGGCCAACCCTGGGCATTTGCACCCTTTGGCTTAGTTCAGTTTGTTTGGAGTGTAACAATACTGGTTTTACTTTACAGTGGAATAAGTTTAATTTACTAGCAAAGGAGAACACGTCACGATACATGGTTGTGCTAGTGTCAAGTACTGTTGACAAACCCCAAATGACATGACATAATTTAACCTGTACGTAGTCCCACTGTTCTGCCAATTTAGAGACAACCAGTGATTTAAGTTGTCGGGCAAAAACAAAAGGATTTGGCTGGTCAAGTATAAACAATAACTTAGCTGCTCCTCAAAACTTAGTAATGAGATGCTGATAATATTAAAAGCTTTGTTAGCAAAGCTTAGCACGTGCTTGTATTAAAGGGGGTCATATTAGATACATTTGCTGTGTTATCTGGGTCAACACACGACACTTAATACTGGAGAGCATTGTATGAGAACCTGCTATGACTGGTGAATGCCAAAAATCAAAATCAAGCGTATGCAATTCAGTCATAACATGTCTTATATTGCATTGTATTTCTACATGTTTATAGGGGTCATTAAGTCAGTATTTGCTGAATCCATTGTCTTTTAGGGGTTTGTAATTTTTATTTTTATTTGGCTTAGTGCCTTATCCAGCAGAGTCATGCTGTCTGTACTTAGAAATGGAGGAATATTAATGTCCCAACAGAACAAAAGATTATGGCTGTGTAAGTGTGTCATTGCCATCATATAACTGAAATACCTGTAGGCACCGCTGTATACACTGATCAATCAATCAATCACCTGTCTTATTGTTATAGGTGGCTGGTTACGCTTGCTCTGTGGATTTCTCACCTGACATGAGGTAAGTCAAGTCATTATTTTAATCATCCCTGAAAAACATACATCTCGAATGAAAGAACTCTCCTGATGGCAATAGATGTCTCTTAATGTCAGAAAAGGTCTTACAGGTAACCCTATAATGTCAAAATGGTTGAGGTCCGGGTAACGCTCATCACCATTGATAAATGTGTGTGACATCATTTAAAAGCACCATTATCCGGATTGTTGTGACATCGGAGATTGCCTTGGAAGGATTAAATTACCTCCCTTACCAACTTCCCGAGACTCCCAGCTAAAAACAAAGGTTTTCATACTTTGTTGTAACAGAAATTTGTAACATTTATTTGTCTCATACTTTGGTGCCTACTCTACACTTACTTATATTTATCTTTAATTGTCCATCAGGTATATCAGTTAATCACAAGATATGGCTCTGACAATCGCAGCGGTGGTTTCCTCTCGGTTTTCCGCAGAATTTAGGCAAATAACAGTAAAATACCCTCGAGTAGGATGGTAAACCCCAATCAATCAATCAAACAAACAGATCACTCGTCTTTGATTCTTCAATGTCTGAATAATTATCCCTGTATTTTTCCTCCCACAGTTACATCATATCTGGGGATGCTGACGGAAAGCTGTTTGTGTGGGATTGGAAAACAACTAAACTTTACAGTAAATTCAAGGCCCATGATGATGTGTGTATTGGAGTGCTATGGCATCCACACGAAACTTCTAAAGTAGCCACGTGCGGCTGGGACGGGGTCATCAAGTACTGGGACTAACACCTAATAAACAACAGATTTTGAGTCAAATTGTCAAATGCTCAAATCCTTCAGATAAATCACAGTTCTTGTTTCCCTACTCAAAAGTTACCAAGTTTGGCTGGCAAAGGTCCTATCTGTGTTGAGTGCAGTGATTTGAAGAACTTTACCAGCTTCTTTGAATGAAGATTTGGAACTTCCCAGGCGCTGAAAGTACCCAGTTTGCTTTGAGAAAATCCCTGTTCTCTCAGCACTGGAGGAACATTAATTTAACAACTCATTAAAACAATTTGTATTTTATGGTTGGGTGATAATCAAAAGTCATGCTAGTAGATATTTTAATTACAAATTCCAATTGGAAATAGGTAATTTGATACTTCTCCCATGAACACCTATAATAAGTTGTTCACGAGTTGTAGCAGATGAATGGTGTTATGACTGGGCTCCCCCCATTGTTTTTATTTGTCACTTGTTGACATGTAGTTCCAGGGATAAATGAAGGCTGCATATCTGACATCATCTTCTCATTAGATCTAGCTTGCGGCCGTGGTTTAGGGAATAGTGTGTGACTGCATGTCAGCCTACAATCCTACTTTCATGTACTGTTCACGGGTGTCTACCTCAGATATATGATTGGGTCACATGATAGGACTCCTGTTATCACAAGATGGTTTTTGAGGTTTCCTCCAGGTTTTCCACTGTAAGAGAGCAGTGTGAATTGACAATTCCTTGTTATATAAGTGAAACACCCTTGAGTATGACGTTGAACCCCAATAAAACAAATCGATAGACCCATGAACCAACCTCTATGAGCCTCTCGGTCTGAGATCATATGGAGACAGTAAACCTATTGTGGACACATCAGCCTTTGCTGATTATGCATACAAACTTTCTCATTTCTTGCTGACCTGGTGGGACAACACAAAGCCTGTGCGTTGTGGCATCTTTTATATAAGGTCTTGTGAATATTCCGTCTTGTATTTGTTTGTTGGTAGTGACTTTGAGGAAGCTATTCTTGATCCATTGGCTGGTGTTCCATCACTACAGGGTTTTTTTTTAGTTAGGATGTTATGACAACAAAGTGACGTCCCTTTGCAAACTGACACTGTCTCTTTTATGGCAAGATAGGGCAGTCTGCGCATACTTTAACATTACAGGTTGGCTTGCAACAAAATATAACTTTAAACTTGTTACATTAGCAAAAACAGTAGTCAAAGCTATGGGAAAACGAAATTCATATGTTTTTTTAACGTTTGTCTGTTAATTTGTAATATTGTGTTCTAGCGGGGATGCTGTTAAGTGATAAATTTTTTTTAGTCAAGACTTAAAAGCCCCGTAGTGAGTGAAATAACATGCAAATGCAACTACCCAAGGAAACAAAGATTTTTCACATTCTGATTCTAAGACAATAGAGCCATGTGGCATGTCTTGTGGCATCTCAATGATGAACACTTGTACAACCAGCCGTCATATAGATGAAATCAAACCCAGGACAGTGTTTAATATCAAGCCAAGATATATAATTGAATAAAAATTAAAAAATACTAACCAGTACAAATGTTAAAACATTAAGTATTTTGGGGAAAGAAACATGTAAATAATCATATGTACATAATATTGTTTAAATGCTTATATGTAATAAAATTATACATCAGATACTATGTTGGGAAAAAAACATGGAAGTGTTGTTTTTCCGGGTATAAATTCACAGATTGTAAGCATAGAAATAGCCAAGTAATGAATATATTAAGGCTATATAGAATGTTATTTACATTATACAGTTAGTCCAATTGTCTGGTCTACTTTTTAGAGGAAGCCTCGGCAAGATGGCCACACTTTAAATTTTGTACCTGTCACCCTAGTTGCAAAACGCTCTCAAACAGTGGGATTTACCGAAGACACACTTCTTCAAAAATTGATCTTTGCCGTGCAAAATGAGTTATGTTTTTATTTGTTCTTTATACAGTATCCGCAATTTAAGTCGCATTAAATTTATTATTTAAAGATAATAGAAGGATATGTAAAATAGGACTCCAAAGTAAGATCGAGGTATAAGTTCAATATCACTCCGTATGTTACCAGTGATGCATAAAACAGCAATTTCCGAAGAAAGAGAAAACTCTAGTGAATATTTCGATTTTATTTTATGCCATCGACAGCAGTGAACATAGAAGTGACATGTTCAAGCCCCAAAAATTACAAAAATATACAATTTTTTCTCTCTTCAATTATTCAAAATATATGTACATTATAGAGGTTTCCATTGTAGAAATAAGAACATCAGAATAATAAGCCCTACGGTTGCAAAATAGTAATGGCAAGCTGATATTGATAAAACAGTTTGAAAAAACAGTATACATATTAAGATTAGCAGTGGAACTAAGTGATTTTGGTAACTTAACTCTGATAAAAAGAACATTTTCAGGGAAAGATTCAGGAAATGCAACAAAATTTTAGACCGAAGATTTCGTGCATGCTGGCATACTATTATGTGAAATTTGGATGGTACTTGACTTGTCTGAAAGTAACAGAATCCTGCAGAAGTTTCGATATTAATAAACAAAGCAGTAAAGACTTTCTGGTTAAATAAAATATGAGAAAAGTTCTAATCCAGGAAGCCTTAACTTCTTTATTTATTCGAAAGCATAAGGCCGACATAAACGTCAATATTTGCCAGAAAAAAACGAAGTTTCCTCTCTATGAAAAGTTCCGATTTGCCTAGAGCTTTTTTTTTCTTTCTTTTTTTTAAATAAAATTATCGCTTTTCAATTTAGGTTACTTATCAATTCAGTACTTGTCATGTAACCAGTACATTAGCAGCCAGGTATTCTGATCGAAACTTAAATCATGCAGAATTATCTAGAGTCTTTTGCTTTTTATTGAATAAAATATATAGAATAGGTCTATCTCAAAAGCGAAGAATCCCATTCCGTCTAGGAGATGCACAGTTGCCAATACATCCAAGTTTCCTTTTGAACAGATTCGGTTTAATGGAGCCTTTAGATTTGTGACAATGTGTAGTTGCTACGGCTACAGTTTGTTGCAAATAATAACAGTTAATCCATTTGGAATAATCAATAATAATGGTCTAGAAGTGGAATGTTCGCTTCTTTATCGGTATTTGGCCAAAGAGTACTGGCAGATTGTCGTCACTCACCTAGGATGTTTAACAATTTAATAGAAGAATATCTGTTACTAACAAATGTCGTCGAGAGTGAATAACTGTCACTAGGGATAAGCCTTCAGAAAGAAATAGTTTATTTTTCGATTGCATGTCACTCCGCTCAAGTTATAGCAGCGACTGGACCAAAAATGTATCCGACATAACCAGCCTAACGGGTTGGTAAGATCTTGATGGGCCTTTCCATCCTATGCCGGTCTCAACTGATACTGTACTTCCAATACAGACGTGTCGCCTTTTCCGATGAATTGTCTGATTTTGTTTGCTATATACAAACTGAAATAGGCCCTTGTGAACGGAAACAACGCTTAGGAACTGATGTATAAGTACTTGTATCGGAAGAAACGACCAACCTCCTTACATGCCTTCGTTGCTTCTCTTCAGTGTCCAATATTTCATATCCGTGTGCCTCGAAATCCAAACAAGATAGCGTCAGGATGTCAAACCACCTTCAACTGAACATGGGAGCCATCCAGCTCTAGACCATGCAGTCGGAGTATCTTTGTGTTTTTAGTACCTAGATTCCAGTCAGATACCGTAACGGCGTGGACTAAATACATACCTTGCAAGACCACGATCGTGTCGCTAAAATAACATTAATATGATCTGCGAGACAAACATCAGCTGTTAATTAGAGTCTGGTAGACCTAAGATTATCTGAGGTTCATCCTGTCCCAATAAAATCGGGGGTTCCCCTTCCCCTATAATCCCGGTAAACCAAAATATTATTATTAGTATAGCTATGACGATTAACACGGCCACGATGATAGCACATATGCGACATTTGTGGAAGAAGCAGCAATTATCTTCCTTCAGCTGTCTACCCGTTACTTGGAACGACTCGGCCTGTAACCAAATACAATAATATCAGTATCAATTTAGGTGTAAAGGGTACATCTTTGTAAGTGGCTTTGAAAATATATTTTTTGAAAAAACTGTTATTCTCCCGAAACCACGGATAACTAAATGTTAACCGACTCTAACGAAAGGGGACCGTGGGAAGTCGAAGCATTGTCACGCGTCAAATACGTTATCGCCGACAATATAGTGTCATTTAAGATATACCAGTGCCGCAAAAATGGCCTGAATACGGAGTTAGTTTTGAGTAAGGAACTGTGAAAATATATCTTAAGAAATTAATCCTGAAGTTAACCGTATCGGAGCAATAATCTTCATCAACTATCTATGTGTCCACAGGATCGAGTCCGTCTGTCGACCCTCAGGTATACGAGTGAGGTTTTCTCTCGGGTTTCCATCGTAATTAGGCAATGAACCGTCTGAAGTGGACAATCCGTAGTCATATAAGTGAAATACCCTTGAGTGCGACGTTAACCTCAAATCAAAAATCAACTGCCAATGATAAAAAAGGGAAAGGAAAACAAAAATGCATGTGAGATGGACAATTGTATACTTACAGCGGACTCCAGCGTCTTTGCTTTGGTTTCGAGATAATCTAAATTTTCTCCCCTTTCCATCATTTTGTCAAAATTCTTCCCTATGGCGGTCCTGACGTCATTTAAATCCGCTTGTAATGTGCCTAGACTAGGACCCACACCGTAGAACTTCAACTGTCATTGAAAAAAGTGTTAATAAGATATGTTATAGAATTAGAGGGAATTACTATACTTTTTTTCAACGAAAAAATGGCGGGCGGTTGGAGGGAGCTACCTGTTGCCGTTGTGCTTTCTGAGCTAAAGAGGAACATGAAGCCGATATGTTTGTGATGTCTTTGTATTGTCTTGTGAGTGGCCTGTATTTTTCATATGATGTTTTTGTTCGTTGCCAGTTGTGTCGGAGGGTGGTTTCCTTCACCCATTGGGGTGGCACGCCGCCATGTGAGTGAAATAACATTGAGTACGGCGTCAAACCCCAATCAAACAAACAATCCTGTAGCTTAGGGGCAACATGACGAGGGTCTGTTTTGAGACGTTTTTGTATTGCGCCCTGCGATTGCCCTTTCTTGTCTTTGCTTGTTGCCAGTGGCGCCGAGGGTGATTTTCTTCACTCATTGGGCTGCATGGCACAGCACCGTACGAGTTCAATAGCTCTAAGTACAGCGATAAACCCCAATCAAACAAACGATGTGAATCGTACATTTTTGTGCCTTGGTTTTCTTTGAATAATAACTCTCCGAGATAGGGCGATATATTATGAACAAAGTGATCAACGCAATGTTTTGCCTACAACTGGATCAAATTCACTTTTCAGCAGAGCAAAGAGTTTCTCATTTCAGCTAATGTAGTACTACAATTAGTGTCGGAGTACACCGTCGTCTCACATAAGCGACACATCTTTAAACGAGGCGCCAAACACCAAGTAAATTAATCAACATTTGAATCAATCCGTCGCACCAATGGGGCCTATCCATTAGTAAATGAATCACCTTTACATTTACGAGTTCTTAACCGTAGTCATTGACCTTCGATAACATATATGTGGGTGTGTTGTTCGTGACTTCCGAAATTAGGTATGAAGAACCGACTTAACCATAATTAGGCAGATTGTTGGGTTGGTATTTAAGCACTGCTTGTTGCAAATCATCAACTGAAAAGGCCCAAACGGACTCAATAATTATTTGTTGACGTTAGAACAAAGATCAACCGTCAATCTATCCAAAATTACGTTGAGTTGGTCATATTTTAATCCTGAACATTTGCTGTTGATAAACGACCCATTTGGCACTTCATGCAAGAGATGTTCTAATAACTTCTTCACGGCACAACTATTTGCTCGACCGTTTTATTTTTAAATTTTTTTCCAGCCATGCGCAATACACAAAACTAATAAATTTCCCTATCATCCATGTATTTCCTCTTACCGTGAGCTGTGTGAGTTGATTTCTGAAGTTATTGTTTAATGAGTGTTCATAGGCACCAGAGACTTTGGGCATCAACCCAGCATCATAAAACTGTTTCTTCATCTAAAATAAAACAAGGTTCTAAATTAATAGATCTTTAAGCAACTAAGTAGACTTATATACTCAAACTTTAAGCTTTACCAATTCGTGACTTAAATTATAAGAATATATAAAAAATAAAATTATTTTAGAACGACTTGAGGAAATGTGTCCAGGTTTGTCTGGAGAGAAAAAATTCTTGCTCTTTATTATGACATAATGTTGTATCCTTCTCCCAGGCAAATTAAACTAAACCCGTTTTACCTGATGGAGATACAGGAAATGTTGCTTTTTATCACAGTCGGGTTCTGAAGACACCATATATACCAATCCCTTCCTGAACAAGCAGTAAAAACGATGTCTGAAACAAAATTTAAATGACACCTATTTTAACTGAGCATTGTGAACACGATGATACGATGTCCGTATATGAATATGGATATTGTAAAAACGATATCTGAAACAAAGTAGGCCTAGGCCTACACATACGATATGTGTTAACTATTTTCTGGACATTTTGAAAAGTCTTGGAAATGAACTTTAACTCCAAAACATTATCATTGAACTGGAGATCGTTATGTTTTGACAATTTTCAATATAAAGAATTGGTATGGTTTAAAAGCTTGTCTAAAGTCTAATAATCAACACAACCAAATTTTAACTTAACTAAAATAATCTTTTCATAGTTTGGTTTCAGTCAGATTGTTTATAAACGTACCTTGATGCTGTAAAGATGTAATGTCCATTTCGTTTAGCTTTTCTGGCAGGGGCAAGTAGATCTAATACGACTTTGGCCTCCCTCTCAAAACTGCCTTCGGTATGCGCGGTCTGGTAAATACTTAAAATCGTGTTCCCCCGAACAACACAACTATATACAATCCTCGAGTCGTCCTTCGTGGCAGCCATGCCTACAAATAACAGATAAACGCTAGTTGAGAGATGGTTGATTGAAACAGGCAAAGATGAGTGGTCATATACCGCGAAGTAATAAGTCGATGGATATATGACTAATATGTACATAAATTACTCCGTTAAATCGCCCATAATACATCCCCTGCATTCTGGTAAAATCACGCAACGCTGCAACAAGATCGGAGAAATGGGAAAAGTAGGCCCCCAATATGAACTTTTAGTTTATTTGCCGTAACAACAGAACAATCTGAGCACAGTTCTTGAAAGAATCCATAAATTTTATACAATACCTTAAGGTTTATTTTGGTTCGCTATATATATACTGACGTTACATTTATAGCCTAAACTATAACGGATTGATCCCATCGAGCATTCTCCATTATATCATATACATAAAAGATGAATACACCTTTTTTTACAAAAAAATTACCAATCCAACCCCTAAAACTCCATGCATTAGGGCTAAATACATCAGCAACTGATAATCTCCTTGTTTTGAATGCGTGCTAGATAAATATACATAATTAGCTCCACTGGAAAGTAATTGATATTTTACCATGATGTAATGCTCACCATATAAACTCTGGCTTAAATTAATCAGCTTTCAACTATTTTTTGGAAATATTCCTCAACGAAAAGAGAACAATAATATTTTTGAAGAGAGAATTTTCTGTTCTTGACGAATTTCTGCTTTACGTTTGGTGTGTTACTTAATGACGTATATAGTAGCCACGACAGAGGTCAAACTTGGCAGTGCCCATCAATCTAATAAAACAGGTATTGAAATCTTGTTTGCTCCTATCTATCAAGTTTGGCTAACGAATTTCATAATAAGCAATGCCAGTGAGATTTGTTTGAAAGCGATGCTCTTTTCTGCAATAAAATGCATATAGGTAAAACGGGCATCTTTCTTGCGTTGAATTATGCTCTCTCATTTATATATCGAGCTGTATTCATTTTATAATTGGATTTTAAACATTGGGTAATGCTTAAACTACAGTCAAAATCATACACGCAGCCATGTCGTGGTACTTTTATCACAGAAGAGCTCCACAAATATTGATCAATCAAATATCTTTCTTTTCAAAATAGGTGCATACTTCACGAGACCAATAGAGTCGACTGTTTATAGTAGAATTGACCGTTGTCAGTTCAAACATGTTATTAACCTGACAAATACAAGAGTGTAGGTCGCGTGACGTCGTGGACAGGGTTGGCCACGCCCAAAATGTCAGCTGCCAATGGTCGTAGGTAGGTATATATCTGTAACCCTTAGGTTATATTTTTAAATGAAGAAACGATTAGTCGATGCCATATTTAAGTATATTTAATTGTAAGCTTTCAAGGAATATAGGGGTTATTGCAGCCGGGAGCATCGCTTTAAGGTAAAAGCTGCTTCGCCAATTCCGTCGCTGCTGATTGGCTCATTGATGCTGATACCTCGCACATTCGAGGGTTCGTATTTGGATCTGCATAAAGCGGTAACTGACATACGCCGCTGGGGTTCCATTTGAGGTGAAAGATTTGTAGTTTTCCACAAAATACTTATAAAATATAATCTACGCCGCGGTATATAATTATAACATTCATATGTGAACATCTAAGGTATTGTGGTATATTTATTTCCCTCTTAATTAAACTAAAGGTGTGGCGCATACATTAACCTAGAAAGTGTGGAATGTATATACAAAACATACAAAAGGCGTACAAAGATAATGTTGAAAGCTAGAAAGATATATAGAAGTAAAAATAATGACGGTTTTCTTAAACAGCGTTTTGTCACACTGCATAGAAAAGTATCTGGTAATATCGTGAATGAGCAAAGAGTTATAGGTTGTTCGTAGTATTTCCTCAATTCTCCCTGATTAAGTGCGAATAAAAACAATACGTGACACATGAATGCGTGTTTGTGTTCTCTGACTTTAAACGTACGTGGTGAGGTTAAAGGTTATTACCCATATTAACCCCACCCCACACAAACCATATTAACCCCACCCCACACAAAACCAAGACATGTTTTGGAGTGATATTCGGAAATTACCGCAAATTGTGCGATCGTCGATCGTTCGGCAAATAATAACTGTATGCCTATAACCGGTAACTAAACTTTCTCCACTGTCCAGTCTGTCCATTGTAAATTTAGAAAATAAATACATTCTTCATTTCGTCTAGACGTTGACTCGGAGATATTGAACAGCCATCTTGTGATTCACCTAAAAATAGAAGCGCTGCGTGCAGTTTGTCAGTACAGCTAGCTATTGTTACCCATTGCATTATACATGTAGGGTTTCGCCCTCAACTTCATCCTGGAATATATCTATTTTTTTAAATTCTAAATCAGATAGAGCTCAATTTTTGACGTAAAACATATACTCAGTATACAACATCAGCAGAAATACCCAGTCAATACAAGCGAGAGGTTTGTCTCGCTACTCGCAACCTGCACAAGCAAATCTAAACTTAGATGTCGAGTCAATGCTTTAGAACGACTTGACGAAAGAGAGATCGATTTTAATCTCTATCCTCGCTTTTTTTCCCAACAAACGACGACAAATATGCAATTCGACAATAAATATATAACATCGGTATGACAGTGTGGCATTAAACGCGAAAGAAATAAAATAATATAAACACTATTATGATAATCGCATAATAATAAATTCATTAATGAAGTACGTGTATGTGTTTTTAATTAAGCTATGAGCATTTTGACTTACGAATAGCTAGCCCTGTCGAACGACGTATGATTTTTTCGCTCCTTGAAAGAGAAAATACACCCATTGTGCTATAAATATCAAATGTGTTGAAATATATATATAAAAAAGTAGCATATAGTTATTGTGTTATTTGTATTCAATCCATTTCCTAGGTTCATCTAAGAGGCAATATACTGTATAGTATACTATTGTTTGTAAAACGTCTGTGCAAAATGCTAATCAGACCTTAGTATAGAAAGAGATAAAGTCGACCACATTAATATATAAAGGCTATCATCAAATTTATAAAATATATAATTACAGATACACACTTCCACGTCGATATAACCACTCTATGGCAAACTAGTTACATAGTTTAAACGTCCCAAATTGTGGAATTGCCTACTACGGATCTTGAAGTAGCGCTCTAATCTTCAATTAAATAGACTTACCGGCTTATTACATGCAGGGTTAATATTCCCATCGAATAAATGTTGTATCCTTTTATTAGGTATACATGCATAAAAAATGGAAGTTACTGGTGTTTCTGCTAAAATTTCAAGTCAGGATGGAAGAGAGAAAAATGGCGGGTTGGCAATAGATTCGTAAAGTCTCGTTTGGCATATAAAATGTGTCAGAAAGTTCAGTGTTTCAAATATACTGGACAGTACTAATTAAATCCATTATAGCTGGTATAGTGAAAAGAAACCTTGAAATGACAGTTGTGTGTACTGTTACTCTGTATATCTAAATAAGGCTATATTGTATGATCAAATATTAGAGATACAGAACTGTTTTAAGATCAACACAATGCTTATCTAAAGGAAAAGCGGCTGTATTTGACTTGAATCGTTTTCTTGTTTTATCAAAAAATCTCCGCAACGTTTATCATATAAATCAAAATATTTACACAAATTTTTATAAATACCTTCAAAAGTGCTTTCGTTTTCTTAAAAAGTCCACAAAAAGGGTTCGATCATAGAGTAATTCACTTGCCAATTTAAACAAGAGCTCTTTGTGACTATGCGTGTCCAAATTTCCCCGTCTAGTTTACTGTGCTGTAATATACGGAAGTCGGTTAGTGCTGCATCAAATTCAAATTGTTCAAAAACGTATGTCCGGCTTCAGTGGTAGGGCATATACCACGAATTGATGATAATAACATGTTGGTAACCTGGTGATCTGAACTTTTATTGTTGACGTAGCGCAATTGTCATTACATTAACCCGTCATTTTTCAAATATCAGTACTGATGAACACTTTTCTTTACAATACTGATGAACACTGTTCTTTTCAGTGCTGATGAACCTTTTTTTCAGTACTGATGAATACTTCTTTTCAGTAATGATGAAGATTTCTCTTCAGTATTAATGGATACTTTTCTTCTCAGTATACTCATGAAGACTTCTTTTCGGCACTAGTGAAGAATTTTTGCTGTACTGATCGAGATTTTTCTTTAAATACTAATGAAGATTTATTCTCAGTACTGATGAAGTCCTTTCTTTCAGTACTGATGAACACTTTTCTTTTTTAGTACTGATGAACACTTTTCTTTTTTATTACTGATGAACACTTCTCTTTTCAGTACTGATTTTCAGTACAAATGAATACTTTTCGTTCATTTCGAGACTGTCATTCTTATATGTGAAAGCACCATGTGGAATCATAAAAATATAATAGGTCAGCCTTGATAGCCCTTTCCGTTGTAGTTTGAGATTTTGTGTGCACCCGATTCCGATGGTCCTTTATCAGCGAAACAGATTCTGATCTAGGGACTTTACCTTATGCCAGATGGTTGTGAACCAACAAGGCGCATGGGAATTAGGTATAAAGAATGGCATGAGCACTTCGATAGCTGGCTTCTAGAGAAAGTTTTGGACTATAAATGCAGGCGGAAATTGATGAGTTGAGGTCAAATGAAAGCTTTAGGTATATCGATAGACATTTTTCACGCGTATTCCGTTTGAAAAGATTTACTTTCTGTGTAGTTTGGATAAACAAATCTCAATCCACAAGACGTTTTTTGATTAAACTGTATCGTCAGTATTGCATATGCTATATAATGACGGTACCTGGATCTAAATTATGTATGTGATAATCAAACCCGCCCCATTTTAACAATACAAACCGAAAAATAGAAGCAACCACTCGGCAATGCGGACATCAACGTCCACTAATTAACACATTTTTTCTTTTGACGATCAGGTATTCGTCACTAGTCAAAATACTTGTGAAATATTATTAAATGACCTAAATACATACTAAAATGTGGAGCAGACATAATTAACTTATGTAGGCTATTTAGAAAATATAGTTAAAATATTCAAATCGCATACCTAACGAACGACATCAGATTTGCATATGCAATTGATCACATATATATGCATTGCCTTTCTCTTTAACAGACATGGCTATATGACGTACCTGTATTATACAGTAATGTCCTTCGCGCTATGAAGCATAGGGTATATATATGTACATTTCTATATACGTATAATCAATTCGGGTAGGCCTATTAATTTAGTTCTTGTGATCTTATTAAAACAGATAGATCTTAGATAAGTAATTATTCAGATTCATTATACTAAACTATGTGGTCCTTATTGGATATCAAGAGCTGATCTAGTTTGACTATTATATGGGGAAAAATTCCGGTTATTCTACATTCGACCTCTGTCGCGCTAATCGGCCAAACCCTATCTAATTCTCGTTGTTGTGATATCATCGATCTAGGCTCGACAGTAATAGATGTATGAATATGCACCACAATCGTTCATTTTGGTCGCCGGAAGCCTATTTACCGCCGTATACACACAGTTCTGTGTCCATGCGCATTAATAAACCTTGCGAATTTCATATGTCTTTAGATTTAGAAGTCTTTTGATTTTATTTATTTATTCACCATAATAACATTAATATATACATATGACATAAATATCAATTTAATATGTTTTTCAAAAATAAATGATGTAAGTACACGTATCTCTATTCTGCTGACTAACAACAGGTGTCACCACATGTGTTGGGTGTGATTTTATTATGTATTTATTTTAATAAACTCCCGCCACAACAGACGAAGAGAAAAGAAGTAGATACAGAATCCATAAGGTCGTCCCGGTCAACATTTGCGGGGAAGCCCAACAGAAGAAGAGCCACATGTTCTCCAGTTGGCAACTAATACGGATTGTGGAGGGGATGAAGTTCATAAGAATTTTTCTATCCCAGGTTTGGTGTGCATTATGGTCTGAACCAAAAATAGAGACATGAAACTGCGGAATATAGTTAAATATCAATTGATTTGAAAAAAAAAAAATGTCACAATGGCGACGACCGTATGACGTCCGAGACTTCGAGTTCTGTCGCACAGTCGGTGCATGCAATATCGACATGCAATGTCTTTCTTAACATATAGCATATATACTTATTGTTGTATACATCATCGCTTAATTGTAAGAAGTATCTGGAACAATCTGTTTGTAAAAACCATATTTATCACATATTTTCTTTACATGGTCATTACCTGCTCTCGAGATGTCTATAGGTTATCCATAACAACTCAAGATTAAGATCTTGTCTCGAAGAGCTTATCCAGAACATGAGATGATTCATCGTTTTTTAGTTATCGTCATCCCCATGCAAGTGTGATTAAGTAAGTGTGCAAGTAGAAATATATTTATTGTAGAGAAAGAAAATTTAACTTCGTATTTAAAAACGTCTATCTCTATATTTATTAAAGGAGAAGACCACCCAAAAACCATATTCTATAAATAAGTTAAACTTTTTGTGTGTAATACAATACATTAATTT
>JAQQZZ010110850.1:0-15450 GCA_030265115.1 Mopalia vespertina | reverse complement strand
TTTGTATGAAGTGTGGTTCTTGATTAGTGAAAAGCTTTGTAGATAGTGTGGTTCTTGATTAGGGAAACACTTTGTAGGTAGTGTAGTTCTTGATTAGGGAAACACTTTGTAGGTAGTGTGGTTCTTGATTAGTGAAAAGCTTTGTAGATAGTGTGGTTCTTGATTAGGGAAACACTTTGTAGGTAGTGAGGTTCTTGATTAGGGAAACACTTTGTAGGTAGTGTGGTTCTTGATTAGTGAAATACTTTGTAGGTAGTGAGGTTCTTGATTAGCAAAACACTTTGTAGGTAGTGTAGTTCTTGATTAGTGAAAAGCTTTGTATGAAGTGTGGTTCTTGATTAGTGAAAAGCTTTGTAGATAGTGTGGTTCTTGCTTAGCAAAACACTTTGTAGGTAGTGTGGTTCTTGATTAGCGAAACACTTTGTAGGTAGTGTGGTTCTTGATTACTGAAAAGCTTTGTATGTAGTGTGGTTCTTGATTAGTGAAAAGCTTTGTATGAAGTGTGGTTATTGATTAGTGAAAAGCTTTGTAGATAGTGTGGTTCTTGATTAGCAAAACACTTTGTAGGTAGTGTGGTTCTTGATTAGTGAAATACTTTGTAGGTAGTGAGGTTCTTGATTACTGAAAAGCTTTGTATGTAGTGTGGTTCTTGATTAGTGAAAAGCTTTGTAGGTAGTGTGGTTCTTGATTAGTGAAATACTTTGTAGGTAGTGTGGTTCTTGATTAGCGAAACACTTTGTAGGTAGTGTGGTTCTTGATAAGTGAAAAGCTTTGTAGGTAGTGTGGTTCTTGATTAGGGAAAAGCTTTGTAGATAATGTGGTTCTTGATTAGTGAAAAGCTTTGTATGTAGTGTGGTTCTTGATTAGGGAAAATCTTTGTAGGTAGTGTGGTTCTTGATTAGTGAAAATCTTTGTAGGTAGTGAGGTTCTTGATTAGTGAAATAATTTGTATGTAGTGAGGTTCTTGATTAGTGAAATACCTTGTAGGTAGTGAGGTTCTTGATTAGTGAAAATCTTTGTAGGTAGTGAGGTTCTTGATTAGCGAAACACTTTGTAGGTAGTGTGGTTTTCTTAGATAATGAAAATCAGCAATGACATGGCTCTTCAACATGGTTTCACTCCAGTAAAACAAGGATGTATTATTGTACAACATATTGACAAATTGAAACCAAATGATAAATTTAAGGATACTCTAACCCCCCCTTAGCTCAAAATTTGCAATTTTTTTATTATTGCATATTCAAAAAGATGAGATAGGGATCTTTATCCTAGATCAGATCCGATAAAAAAAATTTGAATGAGAAGACTTTGATGATAAAACTTGACTACATTATTTACATCAGCTGTGTTTTGACAATCGATTAAATACAGGTAGCTACCTGGAGAGGATTAACAGTCTGCCTGCTATGCCTATACGGGGCACTTATTATCAGCTGTGAATACAATCCAGGTTGTCGATTATATACACTCACTGATGCCGGTGGTTGATTGGTGTTAGTCAATTAAGAGATTGATCACAACTTGAATGGAATTCAACTAACATTTGACACGGTCAGCTCTTGTCAATTTTATAGAAAAACTGGTATATTTCGCAATATATATACATAATTATTTGCGAAACATACATAAAATGGGTCAATTCCATATTTAAAAAAAAAAATGAATTACTTTATAGAATTGAGCCTGAAAGAGGTAAAGCGGTCGTAAAATAGATCAGAAATGCATTTTACCTGTTTTCTCTGCTTTCATTTTTCAGTGTACCGTACTTAGGAAAATGCCTACTCCTCGGCTATTATTATACCTACAGAACTGATTTTTCGCACATTTTATCTCAACATATGAATCTAAAACATAGTCATTCAGATAATTAATATATTTTTTTGTTTTTTAGATATAGTTATAAAATAGAAATTTCACTATTTTGATTCATTTGTTTTATTTTAAACCTTTAACACAATATTGCAAGAAAACTAAGACAAACAGGAAAAAACTGAATGACAATTTTTTGGTTCATATAATGTATTCAATGGGCCATTTTCACAGATAGGGGCAATTAATGGTAAAGACACATTTGAAAATTGTAGTGTGTAAGTTAGCTTATTTTTTTTAGTTTATATACATCACAATTAACTTCCTCATGTATGTGGTAAAGCTGCAAAGCTAGATTGAAATTTTTGGTGAAATTATAAGCATTTTAAAAAAATCCTCTTTGTCTTTACCGTTACATGATAAAAAGTAGAGACAGGGCAATAACAGAAGAGACAAATTATAACAGTAACAGACAATTATTGTGGTAAAGACACATTTGAGTAACGGTAAAGACACATTTAAGTAACAGTAAAGACATTTAGAGTGTCTGCTGACTTTTTTTTTCTTCAAGAACAACTTCAATAGTATTTCAAATAAAGCTTTATACCAAGTATTATATCATAGCAAAATCATTAAAATATGATTCATGTGGTTCTCTACTATTGATGATAATGGTAAAGACAATCTATTGTTGTGACATCAAGGACGCCCACACTAATACTTTCAGATTTTGTTAGACTTATCATGGACCATGCTCCTTGATTCAAACACAGGGCCTTTCCTGTCACATGATTAGATGCTGCCATCTGTCAGCTTCTAGTGATAATTGGTCACTGGGAACATTTTTTTATTTATTCATAACGGTCAAGACCTGTATCGGTTAGATATAGGTTCACACAAGAAAGTATAAATTTACACATTTTAATTTAATTCTTTTATTAACAGATTTATTGTAGCATGAAAATAAGTTGTGTGAAATTATATTATCCAGCTTTTAATATGAAATAACATTGAATTTGTTATTATTGTATGAGCCAAAGTGTCTTCACCCCAGTTGGGACATGTACGGGGTCGACTTTTGGGGGATTAAAAATCATCTCGGCCCTAGCAAAAATAATTTTTTAAGCTACATGTATTTCCAATTTTTTATGAACAGTAACATTCAAAATAAAAACAAATTTACATTTTGTAGCACAATTTCTGTTTTACTTTAAGTCACATGACATTGGACATATCTTTACCACTTTTTGTCCCTTTCTGTGAAAATGGCCCTACGTTGATGTACATGTAAATGGTGTAAAAGATGTAGCAATTTGAAAAAGAGGCAGCAAAAGTTTACTTTTTATGCAATATACTTTTTTCTGAAAGTTTTAGAAAAAAGTTATTTACTTATTATTGTTCTGCAGAAAAATACGATTCAGAATATATATACATGTGTTGCAAAATTCACAGTAGTTTAGAAGTAAAACGGCGAAATGTAAAAACACTCTGTAGGGGGGTTAGAGTATCCTTAAGATGTTTTCTGCGTTGTTCGCAACTTATACATGTAGCAGTATGAATATTGCTAGTCTTAAATTTGTTTTTAACACCACCTTATGTTGATTTCGAAATGTTTACTTAATTTACATAAAAAAAACTACATTTCTATAATTATAAATCCAATCCTTTACCGATAGCAGACCACTTAAAAACTCTACCACCCGTTTACATTTTGACATCACTATATCATTTAGTACACATGGCATGTTTACCTCAGAACTATTCAGAGGGCAATCTGAAGGTTTCTAATGGATCTATGCTAAATGCTGCTGCCCAGGCAGACAGGACAAATTTTAATTGGCACTGCCAAGATCTTCCACCAATAAGTTACATTTTCTCAGTGATTTCAATAAATTGGAGTACGGGAAGAGAGTGCAGACATTTAAAAGAAAAAAAGTCTGGTTTGATTTAAAGAGAATGAAGTAGGGAAATTGAGAAAACATGCATATTGACTTTAATGACAGGAAGAGAGCAGAAAAACCATTTCCCCTCTCATCACTTAGTTGTTAGAGTGAGCCTGCTCTGAGGAAGGCATCTCTCCACTGTGACGTCCACTAGTTTGATACATTGCCAGCCGATTGCCTTAAAGAGATCAGTACAGGTGAAATCTCAAAAGTCAGTTCTAAGCTGAGTATCTCATATTACATCAGACAGTATGTCACTTTAATGCTCCAACCACTACAATCATCAGATTAGACACAGAAATATTATATAAGACACTATCATGTTAAAGATTGCCGTTATAGATAATTTAACGATAGACCACGTTTGAGATTGTTGAAACAGGCGAGTAAGACACTAGGACAGGTGTCAAAAGTATTAGAGATTCCATCTAATCATCCAAGATTAATCTGGAGTACATTGCACTCAACATGCAGCGGTCTTGGAATCCAAACAAATGGAGAGAGAGGCATTTCAATTAAATGCTTACGGAAAAACGTCAATAACTAATAATATCCTGATACTACAGGTCAATACTTTGACTCTACAGGTCAATATGGTACTTTGACTCAACAGGTCATTACTCTGTCTTGAATGGTCAATACTCTGACACTACAGGTCAATAATCTGTTTGTTTGATTGGGGTTTAACGTTGTACTCAAGGGCATATCCATTATATGATGAAGGATTGTCCACTTCACACTGTTCCTTGCCTAATTACTATGGAAAACAGGGAAGAAACCGCCCTGATTGCTTAGTCCACATCATGTGACTCGCTCATATACCTGATGGTCGAAAGATGAACTCGATCCCATGAACGGTACATTGAAGTAGGCTTAGTAAGCCCACACACTCCTAATGTACACAAATGTTCATTATTGATTAACATACCATAAGGCCAACAACATACCTGCACTCAATTTACTACAGAAATGTCTCATGGATCAAACACGAGAAATTAAACTGTACACAAATTGCACAATATCCATTTTTCGTAAATATTATAAATAGATTTGCCCATATAACTGGTTTATATTATTGGACCAATATATGTACATTACTTGGATAAATACAGTCATATTAATTGGGTCAATACAGGCACAATACTGGTCATTAAATCATTACATGTCATAAAAAAAATTGCATGTACATGTATTGACAATATTCATGTACCCACAGAATGGGTAAATAAACCACTACAGGTCAATATACCCACATCACTGGTCAATTAACCACTGCTGGTCAATTATCCACAACAGGTCAAAATACCCCCATTATTGGTCAATATACCCACAGTACTGGTTAATAAACCACTGTTGGTCAAAAAACCCACAGTACTGCATGGTCAATAAACCACTACAGGTCAATTATCCACTGAGGGTCAATATCCATTACTGGTACCCACAGTACTGGTCAATAAACCACTACAAGGCAATATACCCCCATTACTGATCAATATACCCACAGTACTGACCAATAAACCAATACAGTTCAATTTACTCACAATACTGGTCAATACACCAATACATGTCAATATACCCACAGTACAGCAGGCCTTATTTTTTCACTTAATCGTTCAGGTTAAGTGGCGGTTACGCAAACGAAAATTCACAATTCATCGATAATAGACGATAAACAGCGCGAAATAGAAATCCTTGGGCTGTGTTAGCTGTGACCTGGTTAGCTGGCTCCGGCTCTACAGCCAATGAAAAGCACTGTTAGGCTCTATGGTCTTCTTTAGCTCCATTTCAGCTCATGTTGTTGGAAGCATTGACAGTTCACAATAAACGAAACACAACTGTATTAATTTGGATAACTTTTAAAAAGTTTGCATTAACTGCACCCCACGTTCTTTACTTTGTTTGCCCTGATAATGACAGGTTTAAGTCTTTGTCTTGATGAAGACATGCATACAGCTGGCTTTACCACATGCTATGCAACAACACCAAGTCACCAACCCTGTATTATGACAGTGGCATCTTGTTTTTAAACCCACCCACCGAGTATTCTCAAGTTGGTCTACTGGTTATAAAGACTTTATTTGTGAATGGCATTTGATTAACATCGGTAAACAAGGATTGGTGCCCGTTATAACTGTTTACCCGGTATATAGTGGCACAATTTCAGGTTATTAAACTGTATATTCATGTAACCTCATGTAATACGAGAACGATCGTTCACGCAAATTCTCTTCACGTAACCGAACGATAGGTTATGTGGGTTTAAATTCACGCGAACAGTAAATCGGTTATTCAAAATTTGGAGAAAAAACCCAATACAAGTCAATGTACCCACAGAAAAAGTCAATTAACCACTACAGGTCAATATACTGAAAGCACTGGTCAATAAATCAGTACAGGCCAATATACCAACAGTAAAGGTCAATAAATCATTGCACTTCAATATTGCAACAGGACTGAGCAATAAACCACAGCAGGCAAATTTATTGACAGGAGTGGGCAATAAACCACTTTACGTCAATATCCTCTCAGGATTGAGCAATAAACGAATACAAGTCCATGTACCCACATTACAAGTCAATAAACCACTACAGGTCAATAAACCCACAGCACTGGTCAATAAACCACTACAGGTAAAATATACCCACAGTACTGGGCAATAAACCACTACAGGTCAATATACCCACAGCACTGGACAATAACCCACTACAGGTCAATGTACCCACAGTGCTGGACAATAAAACACTACAGGTCAATAAACCCACAGCACTGGTCAATAACCAAATACAGGTCAATATACCCTCAGTACTGGTAAAAAAACCACTACAGGTCAATAAACCCCCAGTACTGGTCAATAAACCACTACAGGTCAATATACCCTCAGTACTGGTCAATAAACCATTACAGGTCAATAGGCCCACAGTACTGGTCAATAAACCACTACAAGGCAATATACCCTCATTACTGGTCAATAAACAACTACAGGTCAATAGACCCATAGTACTGGTCAATAAATCACTACAGGTCAATGCATTCCGTGGTGATCAATATAGTTATAACCACATAACTTGTCAATACACCCACATAACTGGGTCAATATACATGTATTCACATCACTGGGCCAGCATGCCAACAGTGCTGGCTCAGTACACCCATAACACAAGTCAACAGTATGGTACAAGAGTTTAAAATGTGCAAATTACGGTGCTTAACATCATTTAAAGTAGAATAGTCTGCATGGCAGGGCATTAGTAGCTCCAACCTGCATCACAACCCACAGGTCAATAAGTCAACATCTATATTTATAGGTTGTTTTAATTTCCCAATTCTTATTGGACAATCGTACAGATGAATATTCTCAATCCACAATTTATTACACAACAGGTAAATAGTATGACATCAACTTTTTGAGCAGTGCCCCATATAAGTGGAGGATATCAAAAGCTAATAAATTAAAAACAATAGCAAGGAGTAAAACCATGAACCATGCACTATTGAACAATATCAAAATTAAATGAAGAACAAATGTGAAAGTGCAAGTAAGAACACATAAATAAATAGGTCCTGATTAAATGCTACTCACCCTGATGGAATTGGTAAAATCTCTGCTCCATTGGTGATGTATACTGGCCATATCCTGGATGCCCTGGAGGAAAACCATAATGAGGGAACTCATAACCTTCATACATTCTCACCTCTCTCTCATTGAAAACTCCACTCTCAAACTTTATTGCCGTAAGCATTAAAACACAATTGGGTGTGCTTTACACATAAGCACCACAATATTAAAAATAACACAAAATCCACAAGATGCAAATGAAGTCATAAATAACTACATAGAACCATAATAACAGGTAGTCCAAAGTGAGGAGGGCTAACTTAAAGGTTTGTTACAGTGAGTGGGAAACTTTTCCAGTTGAAACTGGACAAACTCAAGAAATCGATTGAACCATGTTTTGGGGATGCAGCTACATGTACAAGGTTTGATAGAGCTAAGCATGTATTTAAAAAATTTGCATTGTTCTTTGTTGTTTGTGAGTTGGGCAAGGAGCCAGGTAAGTTTCCCTGTCCCTGCAGCCCTGGGCAAACAAAACAGAGAGGAGATGTTTACCTTCCTCACAAACACACCCAGTCTACAAAGATACAAACTTGTCAAGGGGGCTCCCTCCAGGCTACTTCCTCATAACCACTATCTAATCTATCATGTTAAATGAACCGCAAGAGGAAAGCTTCAGCAATTGTATTAACACTTTACCTCATGAACATGTATGGATGTATGACCAAAGCAGGAATACAATTTATTTATGTGGTTGGCTTTTTATGTATACTTCATTCAAATGATGGTATACTATCTCCAAGATGAACACAACCTATGAACCATATGTCGATCCACTAATCTGATTCATAGATTAATCCACCACTGAATCACAAGCCGATCTATAATGTTCCACCCAGTGAGTGAATGGTCAATCTACCACCAAGACACAGGACAATCCACCACCAAGTCACATGTCGATCAACCACAGTCACAGCTGATCTGCCACATACTGAGTCACAGGTCTATCCACCACCCGGAGTCACTGTCTAATCTAGGGAGTGACTGGCTGATCCATCACCCTATAGTCATAGGCTGATCCACCAGCCACAAAGTCCCATGCTGCTCCACCCCCACATTCACAGGTTGATCCACCAACCTGAGTCACAGGCAGATCTACCAACCACAGTCCCATGCTGAGCCACCCCGACATTCACAGGTTGATGCACTCTCCACAGTCACATGCAGATTTACCAACCACAGAGTCATATGCTGATCCACCCTCACATTCACATGTTGACCCACCTCCCAGTCACAGGCAGATCTACGAACCACCGAGTCCCATTTGGTTCCACCCCTACATTCACAGGTTGATCCATCGCTAACGGTTCCAGGTAGATCTACCAACCACTGAGTCCAAGGCCGATCCATCCCCACAGTCACAGACAGATCTACCAACTACTGATGAGTGAGTCACAAGATGTGGCTCCGGCAATTACGGGGGTGGTTTTTACGAGGTTTCCTCTCGGTTTTCCACCGAAATAAGGCAAGGAGCAGTGTGAAGTGGACAATCCGTCGTCATATAAGTGAAATACCCTTGAGTACGACGTTAAACCCCAATCAAACAAACAAACACTTACTTAATGTCATTGTATTCAATTTTCATTGAAAAACAAGGAGGTTTTTCTTTTTCTAATTCATGAAAAGTAGTGCCCCATTTTCGGAAAAAATCCAAAATACCAACCATTATCTTTTTTTTTGCCTTAAATATTGTGGGTAGGTAGGGTTACTGGAAACAAATAAATAATTATGGATGACCTTACTTTTGGACGGATTTCAACCTGCCAAAAAATAGTCTGAAGTAGAATCTGCTCAAAGCAAAAAGTGTTAACCCAAAACATCGAAAAAACTGTTTATCTTCAGTTTTTATTTAACGCTTTAATATGACGTCTAGGTATTATTGCCACACATGAAGTACATGTACAGTCTACTGTCTCGCTTTCTTTGTGTTCGGATAAAAATAATCATTTTGGGGGTTTGCATAATACAAGTTTCTTCGAAGGCTTTTGTGATTTGTTGAATGCTTTTGTTAAAAAAGTTCTTTTTTATCAGACCACCATTTTCCATAGTGTTTCCAGGAAGATTAACTTCCCAACAACATCTAAACACTTCACAGCTTATAGTTGTGCTAGTGTCAGTTATTGTTGAAATACATCGTGCTGTAGAAATGAAATACCTGTTCAAAGCACTGCATATAAAACAACAACCAATCAATCAATCCAAAGTGTTAGTTTCCAAATGTATTTTGGGAATTGCTTCTCACAATATTTTATGGTATCATTGTGCTATAGTACAGTTAAAAGTAATGATTAATGTCCAGGGGCCAGTTCCACAAAACCATCTTAGCCTAAGTTGATCTTAATTACCATGACTACACAATACATTCAGTACTTGTCGCCCTGACAATTAAGATGAACTTAGGCTAAGATTGCTCTGCGGAACGGGGCCCCAGGGGCTCTTTGTACAAAGCTATCTTAGCTTATGTTGAACGTTGCTGTCATGGCAACACTATGTCTTCAATGCTGGTCGTCATGGTAATTATGTTTTGCATAAGCTAACATTGCTTTGTGAAACCAGCCCTAGGACTTCAGCAACAAGCCATTACCATGCCACTGGAGTTTCTACTGCCAAGATCACCAAACTTCTGTTAGAACTTTTATACACATTTTTATTTGAAGTATGAGTCATGGTGCCTAAAATATCTGTTGCTCAACAAATAAATAGTATATTTTTAAAAGAGAAAGCCAGCTATTATATAACTGTGAGTCTCTTTTAGTTTTTTTCTTTTCTCTGTTCATTTATATATTCATAATCTTATCCATAAGGTATAATCAACATATCATGAATATTCATGATTTATACGATGACTTACATAAACCAATCAAATGATCCGATTCAAAAACTCGTGTATAGCCCACCCAATTATAATGTATAATTTACCTTACGAATATTCACATGTTGTTGAGAGCCAATTTTACTCAGCGATATACTGCCTTGTTTAAAGTGTATTCTCCAAGCAGAATGTGTTAAGATCAAATATACAGACATTCAAATTGTTTTAAAGTTGCATTTCTTCCACCGAGAACATGAACTGATAATTTTTAAGAAATGGATTTGGTTGATAATACACACACTCGTTCTGAAATCGTTCATCTACACACTTTCACACGAAACATTTGCATAAATTTCCAGTCACCTTTAATCCATTACAGGACTCATTCATGTTAAAAAATGTGATCAAATGTGAATGCATATTGTAAGTGTCTGCGGATTCCAGTCACTTGTCACTGATGGCAGTTTGATACATTTACAAAAAACCCAGTTATTTTATTGAGGGCTATACCTGATAGAGAAACTGATTGGAACCTTATCTTTATTAGCTACTAGCTATTTTCAATTCACAACAACACAATTGTTCTAGGGAGGGAGCGTCCTGGTGCCCACGGAGCTGAGTGGCAACAAGAAGCCGACCTGATGTTGCGTCTTGTGATTGTATTGTCTTGTCTTTGTGTTCAATCATGTCGGGGGCTGGTTTCCCTCAACCATTGGGCTGGTACCTTGTCATATGAGTGAAATAACCACAGCGTTTAACCCCCAATCAAAAACAAAAGACAAAACTGGTAGCTCGTAATGTGGTTTTGGTCAGATTGATAGCAAAAGCAATGCTAGAAATCCTGCATCGATCACAGTCCGCTATGACAAAGACTTCCCTTATATAATGTCTGCTGGCCGTTCCATGTTGCCCCGGGGCTTTATGAGCTAAGGTGGAGCCTAAGTAAAGACGATCTGTACTGTCAATTTGCACAAAGTTTTACTACAATGTGATTTATTTCCAGCTCATGTCCAGGGCCCGATTCCACAAAACAGTTTTATACTAAAGTCAAAATGTTTAAATGCCCTCAAATTTTTCCGTTTTAAATTTTAACATTTAATGTTTTCACATTGTTTTATAATAATGTTAGTAAGTCACAATGACAGGTATTACTTTAAAACTAAGTTACAAACAAGACAAGTGGCAAAAATATCAAAGTTAGTATTTTTACTTAAGTCAGAAAATGTTTTGTGGAACCGGCCCTTCTTTCTGATGACTGTTTGTTGTCCGTGATGTCGTGGTGGTTTTCGTTCACTCAAAGGGTTGGTCAAAGTGGTAATGAGTGAACTGACCTTAAGTACTACGTAAAACTTTAATTTAAAAATATAAACCTTAAATGGTCATGTTGTTGGATTTTTACATTGCCGCTCAGAAAATGGTAAAACCGTATACCTATATTGCATGACCTGCCCTGGTTTCGTCAGTTGCTTGATCACAGATGTATGTATTGTGCTTTGTAATTAAACTGTGTGCGTAAAATATATACGCTTTGATTTGGTTTTACATTATTTCACAACACCATAATGTATTTTAACAATGAATTGTATATTTTGGTTTTGAATAATATTGTTTGTAATAATGTCACGTGTGCTCATTGTTATTATTGTACATGTATATCATTTAATAAATTTTGTAATATAAACTATTTGAGTTATTTTGTTTTTGCAGCCGTTACATTGTAAAACTATTTATTTGAATTATTGGCCAGATTTATTCCCGTATACTCGCGAGGATGTCCTTCGTGTAATGCGAAACCACGAGTGGATACGAGATTTGCTTGATCAACTATCTAAACCAAGTCATCTATCAGTCAAGTCTTATACGTTCAACTTCGCGACATGTATGAGATTTTGGTTTACGTGAAGTATTTACCTTCTCGCGGATAACCCACTCGTTCTTATGTTGTTTTTGGTTTTTCTATTTAAACTTTATTATAGTAACGTACACATCAAGTGGAATACTTTTACTGTGTACAAAATGAGCGAGTTTTTCAACAAAAAAAACATGTATGTACTGTTTTTTCGGGATCTGTAAAAAAAAACAAACATTTTTTATAATTTAAAAATGTAAATAAATAAGTAAAAATAAAATATATATAATTGTATTGCAGACAAAGACAATTTTGCATGCTTGCCTCCACCATTTCGAACTCGGGTCTCTAGCTAGCAGGGCCAGCGCCCCTACCGACTTGGATGCAAAGTTCTGCATCTCTAATAGTATATCATATAATTGTTGTATCGAATGCAATTTGATGTTCTTTATTTCATTGCCACTTTGTGACGAATTTGTTCCTAGACTTAGATTTACGGCCAGTTTTTGGTTGACCGATCAGCAGATCATTTAAACACGTAACAATCTTGGCGTAATCTCTAATGTATCTTCGGGCCTGCGGCCGTGGCTTAGTGGTATAGCGTGTGCGCTTACTAATCCAACTCCAATTTACCGTCCACGGGATCGAGTCCGTCTGTCGACCATCGGCTATATGAGTGAGTCACACGATGTGTCTCAAGCAATCGCGGTGGTGGTTTTAACGAGGCTTCCTCCCGGTTTTCCACTGTAATGTGACATTGTGAAGTGGACAATATCCTTGAGTATGACGTTAAACCCCAATCAAAAAAAAAAGAAAAAAAACTAATGTATCTCCTGTAGTACCCTGCGAATCCTAAGAACTTCCTAAGGTCACCCATGTGGTGTTTATAAGTGAGTGTGTATAATTCAGTCTTCTCTCTTTTTGCTTATAGCGTTTTTACTGCATGCCCGAATCATACTGGGATCGCGAAGAAATGTCGCGCAAAGATATTGGAGAGAATGACGAGAAGAGAATGTTGGATTATATTAGATCTACGGGTAAATATGACTTGCATACACAGGACGCGATAACTCATCTAAATTGTCTTCTTCTTTGGGCTGGTGGTTAATGCGAAATGTACCTGTTGTAGTAAAGCAGGCTTTGGTTAGACGTCAAAAACCCACTCTAAAAATTGGACTTGACCCTCGGGATGTCTGTTGTGAGGCGAGGCTAAACAGGACAGAACCAAGACACAAGTGACAACAGCTGAGATACCGCTATATAGGCTCTCTGATCTTCAAGGCAAGACAAAGCCAAGACAAGGCGGAGAAAAGATTATCTTAAAATTCTCTTTTCTCGCAAACATGCCTTAAATCTGACACGTCTGTAGTGCTCACATATTCATCGTTGGACTATTTCTTGGAGTTTAAGAATGTTTGGAAAGAACTACCAAAACAAATACACGTGGCTGTTGTGCGATAGAGCGTCACTGATAGGCTTAGGTTCCCAAGATTTTGGGCGTATGTGCCAATAGAAATTCAACATATGGGGCTAGGTCAGAATACAAATAAACAGCGTTATGTCGCATGGTCTCTCTATATGAATCTATATAGAGAGATACCATGTGCTCGGATGACGAGGAGAACCAAGATGGCGTGTACATGCTTAAGCAGTAAAATCTGGAAAGAGTAACAATTAACGTTTAGAATGGGTTACGTGTGTGGTCCGCCATTTTCTCGCACGCATTTGACAAGAGAATCGAAGTATAATGATAAAAGCGATGTCTCAGAATCGAAACGAATCTGTACATCAATTAAAAACAATTCTAATATCTCATGTGTTCATAAGCGGGTGAATCACATATAGGGAACAAATCTTTTTCCCCAGTGTTATGCGGTAATTTTAGACGGTTTTGTTCATGATATAAATAAAACTTTGATGCTTGAACATTTATCAATGAATTCTGATGCTTGAGTCAAACATTCAGTGCTCGACCTTGAATGGTTTAAAAATAAGAGCAAAAAATGTACCCTAAAACTTGCACTTTTTCAACGTTATGCTGTTGCGCTTGAAATCTTCCACATCTTTGAGACATGAATTTAGAATAACCTGATGTGATAAGTTGGTATTTTGAATATAAGATTGGTAGACACATCAATAAGGAATATGTTCATACCTGTTTTGTTACAATCATCCAATAATTAGCAGAGATATGAGGAAAAAAGCAAAAGTGATGGTTTGTTATGCAATTTTCATACCGATTTCCACTTGTTTGTTATGTGCCTTAAAACCAGCATTTGCTGTTGTTTTTCTTTGATCCTTTTGCATAAAGGGAAAGTTCAGGAGTGATCAATCAGAGGAAAAAAAGAATTTAACAGGCTGGATAGCAAGAAATATTTTTTAATGAATTCGCAACTGTAGTTTTCTGTTTTTCTGAAAATATGTAGTGTCCGTAACCAGTTGTAAATTTGTCAGATAAACGACCAGGAGCAATATATTGATCTTTGCTAAAGCTGTATGCGGTCCTAATAAGATACTAACAAACAATATTTGGTAATTGTTTTAATTTGTTTTAGCTGTAGGATCCTGAAGTTCTAGAAATTCTCATGGAAGAATAGTATTGTTATCAATATAACTATGTATGAAGCTTAACATAAGGAAATCATTTAGAACAGTAAAAGGCAAAAGTTATTTGCCTTAAATATTGGAGAAGTAAGCGTGTATTTTCTGCCAAGAACTTATATACGAGTTATACGTTTTTGAAATAATACAATTGGTCTGAGGTGAGTCGGATACGTGTTTAATAAATAACCATAGGTTTAAAGAATAAAACAATGAATAAAACAATGAATAGTATAAAGAAATACGGGAGGATTTAGATAAACTTTGTTTTATACTGTTTATCATCCCTTTATTTCTGGAGAGTTTTAAACGAAGGTTATTTACATGGGTTGCCCAGTTAAGCTCTGCATTCATGTGGATTCCCAGAAATTTGAATGTTTTTACCGGCTCAATATTTTTTTTTACCTTGGAGCGATATACAAGAGTTAATTTTAATACAATTTTTCGCTGGATAAAATATAATATACTTTGTTTTCTCCAGATTCAGAGTTAGTTTGTTAACCGAAAACCAATCATGTAATTTCTGTAATTCTTGATTCATAGTATTAAGTAAATTGACTGGATCGGAATCAAACAAATAAATACAGGTGTCATCAGCAAATAATGTAAAATTTAAGATTGAGGAAACCGACAATAAATCGTTAATATACAATAAAAATAGCAGTGGCCCAAGTACAGAGCCCTGGGGCACACCACTTTGCACCGGAAGTGACGTTGATAAAGTATTTTTAAAGAAAACATGTTGATGTCTGTTGGATAGATAACTCTCAAACCATTTGTAATTAATACCTCGTATGCCATAATAGTTCAATTTTTCAAGTAA
>JAQQZZ010110839.1:0-15452 GCA_030265115.1 Mopalia vespertina | reverse complement strand
AGTGGGCTGCTACACCAACTTTGTCCGATCTCTGACTACATTGTATGATAGAATATTAGAGATACAGAACTCTGCGTTTACGCCAGTGGGCTGCTACACCAACTTTGTCCGATCTCTGGCTAGCTCTGTTGGTCTAGGTATACAACATTTGACCATATCGCAGCCTTTCATTCACTACAACGTATTCAATTTCTGTAAATTTTCTAAACATAATGTTAAGTTTGCTATGAAAGTGAATGGACAGTGCAATATGATGTATTGCCTGAAGCTTCTTCATAACAATTGCGTGGACAATCGCATGGTAACTCGTTTCAATACTCCCCCGCCCCCCGCCAGACCCCTATCCCTCAACATTATGAAGGCCCTTTACCCTAAACCTGAGTCTAACATTAAACACTAATCCTGAACCTGAAACTAAACTTAGCCCTAGCTAAAGCTTAACCTTGTACCTAAAACTAAAGCTTACTACTAAATCTAATTCTAAAGATCCTGAACCTAAAACTAAAGCTTACTACTGAATCTAAATCTAAAGATCCTGAACCTAAAACTAAGGCTAAATACTGAGCTTAAGGATACTCTAAACCCCCCTCAGCTCAAAATTTGCGACTTTTTTTTATTATTGCATATTCAAAAAGTTGAGATAGTGATCTTTATCCTAGAGCAGACCCGATAAAAAAAATTTGAATTAGAAGACCGTTAACTTTGATTATAAAACTTGACTACATTATTTACAACAGCGGTGTTTTGACTTCATTTTACCTAGTTTCTCCGCTTTTATTTGTCAGTGTACCGTATTTGGGAAAATGACTACTCCTCTGCTATTATTATACCTACAGAACTGATTTTTTGCACGTTTCATCTCAACATATGAAACTAAAAAAGGTCATTCAGATTTTTAATATCTTTTTATTTTTGACATTAGACACAATATTGCAAGAAAACTAAGACAAACAGGAGAAAACTGAATGACCGTTTTTTGGTTCATAGAATGTATTACACATTGATGTAAAATTGAACAGTTGACGTAAATGGTGTAAAAGTAGTAGCAATTTGAAAAAGAGGTAGAAAAAATTTACTTTTCATGCAAAATATATTTTTCTGTAAGTTTTACAGACTTATTATTGTTCTGCAGACAAAGGCGATTCAGAATATATGTACATGTGTTGCACAATTCACAGTTGTTAAGAAGTAAAACGGCGAAAGCATAAACCCTAACCCAGAACTAATAACTCACGTTTTTTTTTACATGACGGACATTGTCAGAATTTTATCTTACGCTTTACATTTATGGACTTTCCATAAGTTCATTTATTTTAATTTATCCGGAACGTATACCGTATAAAGGCAGCGTATTGCGGTATATGTTATAAGCTTCATAAAGATGTATACTGGCGTGTCTATAAGTAAAGGCAATGCTACCCTGTACGAGTTAGGTGTGAGTGTGAAGATCAGTCCATATCTAAACGATTGCTGTCTAATGGATGTAGGTTGTCAAGTGCAATCCACACTGTCAGCTGAGGGGTAACACTGGAATCTGTTGTGAATTATTGAAGCACTTGCTGCTCTCTGAACATGATCAACCGTCCTAATTTTAAATATTGGGGCATGTGAAGTTTGGGAGGCAGTTGTAAATTCCACGATAAATCTGTTTGCAATATTTACAAAGCGGTGGTACTTTGGGATAAGAAGCATGGAATTGGGGGGCAGGAAAACAGCCATGCCTCATCGTGTGACCCTGTGGATGAGGATCTTTATTCGTGGTCAAATTGGAGACCTGTTTCTGCCACGTAACGTCACATCATATATTTGTTATCTGTGGTTTTCGCCTTCGGCCGAGTGTAGGCAGTAGACTCGTTATCTGTCATAGTGCAATTAAAAGATACCTGCACATTTTTGACTTCAGATTCTTTGTCTTTATATTACGAGAATGGACGTTCTAGCTGTATCCCGGCTCTTTACCATTGTTTATATTCTATTGATGTATAACTAACATATAACTAAAGCAGTCGTCTTCATCTTGTCGCGTACGTTTGTTCTACAAAGACAACGATATAGTTGATATTTTTTTTATTAAGATGACAGGTGTGTGTCAGACCCCTGCTTACTATCGATCAACTGTCATGAACAGGGGAAGAGAGGTGATCCTGTCCGCGTCTCTTGAAAGCAATGAAATACAGAACTAACAGATTCAATGATTTTGCGCTGGTATAAATCAGTATGCGATTAGCTCTTCTTCAATAAAGATCAGGTTGTGTGTTTTAATTATATGCTTGATTGGATTAATGGCATTTTATAATCCTTAGTGATTGGATGACCAAATGCTGGACTCGTGGTTGGGATGAGAGAGGATGTATACAGAGGTTCCCCAATCCTTACCACCGCTATGTGAAAGTCAATAGTTTTGACAATGTACAGTCAACAGTGATTATACACAGTTTCGACAAAACTATGGGTATACCTAAATCCAATATGTATTTACTTAACTATATAGTATACACTCATTCAGATACAAACGTTTTCAATTTGAACAGTTTTGTAAAATTTGGTCATCTAGCTTAAACTAAGAGAGTGTATATATGAGGCAATCTACTAATTTGTACTGATTCACGAAACGTTTCATTATAATAATGTAAACCTAATGTAAACCAAAACTCTATTAAATGTATTAAGATTTGCCTGTATCCGTCCCTTGGCCTAACATAACTGTCAATAACGATATTTATATGTATACAGTTATCTATACCAACTCGAGATTAAGATATATTCAGAAACGTGCCTCTGGAAGTTTATCTATAGATGATTCGTCTATTTAAATTAATCGACATTTCTGTGCCAGTGTGGTGTATAAATAGATGTATTGTCAGAACCAATTCCACAAAACTATCACAAACTCGATGTCCCAATTCCATATCACTTTCCTCCTATAAAATCAACAGTGAATGGATGGGCTACTGTCAGAACTAATGGCAAATGGAGCTACAACAAAAGCATAGATTTCCATTCTATACGACCTCCACGCCTCCACGTCATTGGGCAGGACTAGCGTTACCAACAAGGGTACAAGATATTACAAGACATCGTCAATATTTATTTAATACCGGGGTTTCGAGGTATGGGGTTACAACAACGGACAGGCGTCCCTTTGTGAATAAAGTCGTCGGTTTACGGGAGGGTGGTAATCTTTCTATCCTGTAAATTCGTGCATTTTCTCCGCTTGTTTTTTTTTACTTAGTTAAATTAGCTTCATGAGATAGACCCCCTCCCCGCCCCCTTCCTTGTTCTTCAAACAGCTATTAACCGTTGTTCACAAGATCACTTACCAATACAGTTTTGTGGACTTTACGGTGGCTTCTCTTTTGAACAATACAGTGTAAAGCCGCAAGCTATTTTGCTTTCAAAAGTATCCGTTTACAACATTCAATCCTTTTACTTTTGCAGAAAATCGTACATCAAGCGGATATATATATTAGTATGAAAATAAAAGTGCATAGTTTTATATGATATGAACAGTAAATATTATTAAATTGGTGGGATATAAGGCTGTTGTATTAACGCTCTCAGTGATTTAGCTTTGAAATCCCAAAAGGATTAACTTGACGACAAAAGCTATCACAAGTCTCAGCTGAACCTATTAATAAGCCGGATGATATTTATTATAATTGATAACGATTAGATGAACAGCCCATGTCGTCTCTGTGGAAACTTTCTGTAATGATCCCATGCCATACCTTGCCGTATGAATAGTGGTGCAGGTGGTGCACAGAAATGAATTGAATCGAACAAAATTACACGAAAATTTTACTTCTGGGGGGCTTTATACGTGAATTATTTCAGATGTCAACCACGCTGGAATCAACACGATTAATATATTAGCCGAAAAACAAGGACGTCTCAACATAGAATCACTGCATCGGATAAGATTGTATACTGTTAGAAGAATCTGGTCGAAACGACCAGAAAAAACCTGGTCACCCGCGACCAGCAAAAACCTGGTTCACTCGTGACCAACCAGGAAAAAGCTGGTCATATTTTTGACCAGCTTTTTCCTGGTCGAGCTGACTTTTGACCAGCTTTTTCCTGGTTGAGGTACGACTGCTAGGAAAATATCCTTTTAAGTTGCCTGATTATCGAAAGACAAATCGTCCTAATTTACAGACAAGTTGCAGATAAAATATATAAAGATTATATGGACTGAAGAACTAATCAAGTTAATCTGATGCGAATGGGAGATTTATGAAAAATAGCCAAGTGCGAGGTATTAATCGTTTCAGAAACTGTGAAGATTCTGGCCGCCATTCAGCAACACCAGCAAATACAGAGATTGAATTAGTGCTTTCAATTATTCAGCGCTTGTCTAAATCACTATATGATTAACTTCGCTTCAAACGTGGTCAGTTGTGCGTCCTACTTCTATCCTTGATTAGATTAATGGTATGTTATAATTCTTAGCGATTAGAGGAACAAAGGCTGAGCTGGCTGCTGGGGTGAGAGAGTTTCTCTCAGGATTCACCCCAATCTGTACACTCTCTATCTCCTCAAATCAATAGTCAGCATAGTATACAGCACTAATTCTATAAAACTAGCTCAAAACTCTGCTTCCAAGACTTTATGGGCACTTGTAGGGGATTAACTATGCAGAAGTTCTTCCAACAAAGCTCAGAGAGATAATACAAACGACAGAACTTCCTGGAGTCTATTAGAGCAACGCAAAAGGGTTTGGTGCATTGGTTTTATCAGAGATAGAGCTTTAACCTAGACCAGACAATTTGGCATTCACATTAAATACTGTACAATATATAGGGATTACTGCATTCATGTTGTATATACTATGTTTTAGCGAACCACGAAGCCACTATCAGGATACTACAAACGAAAATAGCTTACGCAAGATTTGGTCCTATAACTGGAATACAAATGTATGATTACCAACGGCGTTTGGACACATTTAATAGTCTTTTTGTTAATTATAATATGAACGAACATGAGATTTCCTGGTTACATATGTACAAATAGTTAAGGATCATAACATTGATAGAAATACAATAGTTCTTGATTGAATTTTTGTAACTGTTCCTGATTAATTATGTTGGTCTTTAAGCTTGTACTGCATCTTTAAGTTTACGTTTTGTTCAGTCCATAATGTTGTTGTTGAGAGCTTCACTTCCCCCCAAACTGAAACACATGAAATCTGGTTTTCTCCAAGTGGTCAGGTATGGCTGACTTGTCGCCCCTCGTGCTCCTTCAATAATATTTCATATTGTTCCACCAATGAATTTGACCAAGGAATTACAATTCACTTGTGGAACAAATCCTTTTGGTTTGGTTGAATTGGAGTTTGGTTATTTTTCTCGGACATTCAGGTTGTCTTTGAGAATTGTGCTGCTGTCATTCTGCTCACTTTCATTTCTACAAGTAGTTTCTCCTACGGTCTGTTGATCTGATACCTTGTTTTGCCAATAATACGACAGACGTATGATGAAGGGTGGGTCCAGTGTTATTGAATAGGGTGAATTGGTAGGGCTTATACTTTGTTTCGGGTTAAGAGTGTTTTGAATTGCTTTTTCTATAATCTTCTGGGGGTAGCCATTGAGATTAATGAAGCTATTTATAATGTATTTTTTAGAGTCATCACAACATATATTTACCGCGTGCATGTGAACGGGCGTGGGGAGTAATAACAACGTTAATACCCATAAAATTGTGTTCCATTTATGATGAGAATACATACAGCTTCTATATGCCACCTACAGAAGTGTTTGAACTATGCAAATGCCTGAAAACAAAGCAATCTGAACGTCTAGGTTGGTTTGTTTGGAGTTTTGTCAAACTTATATGCCTACTTAAGGCGCTTCAAAGCTTAATGGTTGAAGCAAACCACGCTAGATAGCACCACCATCCTAGATAACACCGTCACCCTAGAGACCACTACCATCCTAGATATCACTACCATCCTAGATAGCACCACCATCCTAGAGACCACTACCATCCTAGATATCACTACCATCCTAGATATCACCGCCAACCTAGATATCACTACCATGATAGAGACCACTACCATCCTAGAGACCACTATCACCATAGATATCACTGCAATCCTATATATCACCACCGTCCTAGATATCACTGCAATCCTAGATATCACTGCAATCCTATATATCACTACCGTCCTAGATATCACTGCAATCCTATATATCACTACCGTCCTGGATATCACTGCAATCCTATATATCACTACCGTCCTAGATAACACCACCATCCTAGATATCACTATCATCATAGATAACACCACCATCCTAGATAACACCACCATCCTAGATATCACTGCCATCATTGAAATCACTACCATCCAAGGTATAACCACCATCAGAGATATCACTACCATCATAGATAAGACCACCATCCTAGATATCACCGCCATCCTAGATATCACCGCTTTCCTAGATTAAACTCCCATCCTACATATATCACTACCATCCTAGATATCACTTCAATTCTATATATCACTACCGTCTTAGATATCACTGCAATCCTAGATATCACTGCAATCCTAGATATCACTGTAATCCTATATATCACTACCGTCCTAGATATCACTGCAATCCTATATATCACTACCGTCCTAGATAACACCACCATCCTAGATATCACTACCATCATAGATAACACCACCATCCTAGATAATACCACCATCCTAGATATCCCGGCCATTATATATATCACTACCATCATAGATATCACCATCATCCTAGATATCACCATCATCCTAGATATTCCGACCATTATATATATCACTACCATCCTAGACACACTACCATCCTAGACACACTACCACCCTAGATATTGCCACCATCCTTAATATCTCCGCGAACCTAGATATCATCGCCATCCTAGTTAACACCGCGATCCTAGATATCACTACCATCCTAGATATCACTACCACCATAGATAACACCGCCATCCTAGATATCATCGCCATCCTAGATATCACCACCATCCTAGACAACACTACCATCCTAGATAACAACACCATCTTAGATATCACCGCTTTCCTAGATTAAACTCCCATCCTAAGTATATTACCGCCATCTTAGATATCACTACCATCCTATATATCACCGCCATCCTAGATATCACCTCCATCCTCGATATATCACCGCCATCCTAGATATCACTACCATCCTATATATCACCGCCATTCTAGATATCACTACCATCCTAGATAACACCGCCATCCTAGATATCATTCTAAATATCACTATCATCCTAGAGATCACTACCATCCTAGATATCACCTCCATACTAGATAACACCGACATCCTAGATATCACCGCCATCCTAGATATCAGTCATTCTAGATATCACTACCATCTTAGATAACACTACCAGCTAGATATCATTGTTATCCTAGATATCACTATCATCCTAGATATCACTGTCGTTCTAGATATCACTACCATCCTAGATAACACTATCATCCTAGATATCACCGCTATCCTAGATATCGCTACAATCCTAAATATCACTACGAACCTAGATATCCCTACCAACAAATAAAGACAAGACAATCGCAAATCATAGACGCCACACCATATCGGCCCCGTGTTACGTCTGATATCTAAGGGCTCTAGGGTAACAGCAACATCCTCCCAGCTAACGTGTATAGATCTTGGTAAATATACACTGTTACCTTATTTGATGTTTAGGATCCAGTTATAAATATCTGTGTTACTATTGGAACTCGAATGGTCTCGAATAAGACCGCTGGTGAAATGAGTGTGTATGCTGTTGTCCAGAATTAACTTAAATTTTTCAGGTGTAAAAAAGTCTGGCTTTGAAATCGAGCCTTTATTATAATGACTCGAGCAACCATACTGCATGCGTGGTTGTTACACAGGTTTTGTTTTTCTTTGAATGCTAATGTACTTTTGCACTTAAATAACTTAATTTTATGTACAACTGCATTTGTAGAATGTTGAACCGGTGTTAATATAGCAGATGAATAAATACGATATATGTTTTTCTTAATAATGAGTTCCTGCTCGTCTGCGATAGAGCTAATCTATTTTGGTTCCCGTATGTTTCCGTACACATGAGACTCTTCTCTAGCGTTTCAATCAATTTCTGAGAAAACACACATGAGATATTCTGAAACATTAACGTTATAAGCTGGTTGTAAATAGGGGATTTCATTTGAGTAATATAAGAAAGTATTGATTGTTCACACAATATTAGTCATTGGGGAGTGTGTGGCGATTAAAATTTGTGTTCGATTAGACCATATCTGAATTTCAATTACACTAATAAGTCCGATGCTTCATAACGAGATACTGGTTTTATCTAAATTTGAATATGGTGCCATGAATCTGTATTTGTTTTATGTATGCCAGTCTCTATAGTGTAATGAAGTCGGGTGAGCTGAATTGAAGATAGAATAAAAGTACAAACATGCTTATTGTTATCCTGGAGTGAAAACTAGTTGCATGATGAAAATAAAGCCAGTTACTGTAGAAGAATTGGGCAGTTGATCAACTCTTGTTTCAAGGCCTGTTCTCAGTAAAGTATAATGAGCCAACGCTATGGGCCAATTGCTTACGTTTAAACACCAACTTCCAGGAAACTAAACAAAACGTTAACCAGTCCATCAGAGAGTGATTTAAGTAATCAATCAATCAATAAATACGAACTTGTTTATTATTCTTACAGGTGCAGTGAGAGTAATTCCAAACACAAGCCCACTCTGGTTTCGATCAGAGAGCACACTGAACTTGACATGTGTAGCAGATGAATTTACCGAACTTAACTGGTTCAAAAACAATGTGAAAATGAACATTGCCAATTTGAATGGATTCATGATGACGACAAGACAATACCCTCATCCCCGTTCCACAATTAGCAATCTGTGGAAGACAGATGTGGGCATAAGTGACTCAGGTATTTACAGCTGTCATGACGTCCAGCAGAGACACTTGGAGGAACAGATTGATGTCAGAGTCCTCAATGGTATGTGCAGCTTTTTCTCACAGGATTCTTGCTTAACTTTGATTGGTCGTTTGATTGGTCAGGACATTCTAATAAATTAGTGACGGCCAAACCAATGGCGTTGACCCTTCGTCTGATCAGTTGACACTTCTCGTCGTTTCACCGCGTTACCTAACGTGGTGTCCCAGTGGTAAGTGAGTGATTCGACCCAACGTACGGCCAAATATTTATTGGCGATGTAAGTTCTGCCATCAGCACTTCGGCCTATCGTTTCAATGTGCCTTTCTGAAAGGAAGAGACAGAAAAATGCATTTGTTATAAGCATGTTGTACATTAAGACTCTGTTATTTGTCATAAAGTCTTTCATATGATCTTGGACCGCGGATTGTTTTGTCTGGAGCAAATCCTGACAGTCTAGCGCCATCATCATGGGCGTACAGCGACCAGGTTTTTATCGTTGATTACCATTTGGATCAATGTCTTTCAGACAGTCAATGTAAATTATTTATCGATGGGCCACATTATTCCACTAGCTCGATTAGTCACTCCACGAAAACCTAATCACATTGAGGAGGAAATTCGCACTGATTATCTATTTTGGTGTATATTTTAGGGTATATAATTCAAGTTACCGATATTAGCCAGAAATACGCAACTCAGCTTTATAGTTGACTCTCATGTGCTCGTATGTACGACCTCATGGTGCATCTAAAACGGATCGTCTGTGAGTGACTGGTCTACATTTGGAGGTTTCTAAAAGTACACATTGATAGAAGCTATCCTTATCGGAGTTAATTCACACCGTAGACATCCAGCTGCTAGATATTGTTTCACCCAACCAGATGATACATTTCTTGATAATGAGATATGTGAAAAAAACGTGCATCTTTTGCCACCTTGCTGTTAGTATAGAATCAATCCTACAAATACAGTACATCATGTAGTTGTCACACATACCAATTGTTTTGGTAATTTACTGAACAGTCGCCACGTTTGATTTGAATTTACGTCTTTGTTGATCTTCCTGAAGACCTGGATCCCACATACGCGATCGATTCCCCTTAAAGCATGGTCCAGTGATATATTGTACTCTGGCATATTTTCAACTTTCAACTTTACTGTCTTCCAATTTGATTGATTGGTAACTTTACAATCCACTCTGTGTGTTATACAATGTGTTATTAGTTAAATGCCATCTTCTAAATTCCACTGAGATTTCCAAGAAGAGCATGTTTGGGCCTTGGGCTTAATGTATGTTGTTGGAGCACACAGTTCTTTTGGTTTACTTTTAATTTTAAAACTGCATATTCTGCTTTATCTTGATAGTTTAACTGTTGTATTACAGTGGTTGGATCTGATGTGAAAAAACAAGCAGGACACAGTGCTACTCTTCGATGCAATCCACAAAATTTAAAACATGAAGATTTTAAGAGGATAGAATGGCGGCGAGATTACGGCAGTATACCGGTCCATCAGTTACCCAGAGTCAGCCAAAATGATAACTCATTTGCTCTCCATCTTACATCTTTAGGTAAGTCATTTCACGTTTTGCTCTCCATCTTACATCTTTAGGTAAGTCATTTCACTTGTTATTTTTTGCAAAGTTGCCTCTCAAATGTGCCAGAAGACCATTTAAGTCAGGGATTAAGTGTCAAGCATGTTAAGGAATTCGAATGTGTATATATAGGTCGATAAATTATTGTATTCAACTCCTTAACATATTGGTACATTAAACTGTTGTCCCACATTGAATGAATGAATTAATGAATTCGCGAAAGAAAGAATGAATCAAAGAATCATTGATGGGTATATCCTTTATTGATATTAGTTGAATCTTCTAAAATACCTTCTTATAGCTCTAGCCACTTTGTATAAGATACAGTGATCTTTGGATATATAGAGCTTACATGTCTTGTGCATGGTCTTCTGTGCAGTGCAGTGTCATAATATATATTTCTCACCGGTGCAAAGACTGGTCAAGGCTTACACTCAATAGAAATATATATAGATGATCAGTGAGATTCTGGTAGTGTGATGTAGGATTTCTGTCCCCGCCAGGAGAGATGAAGCACTGAGGGGATCTTAACATGCATGTCATGGGGAGAAGACCATTACAAGCATGACTCTTGTTAAATGAATGATGTTTAATATCAATTGAATTATTTTAATTGTCTCATATCAAACGCCTTCTTTACAAAGACTGCTAAATGTTGTAACAGATATGTTTTCTTGATTCATCAACATAAGCCATTTGTCCCGATTTGGCCTTGTTACAAAATGGACAGCATAATACAAATAACGTAATTCTTTAAACTGCGGGCCTACAACCAGAAAATGGTACTCATCTTCTACTACTAAACAACGCGAACATTTTCTTTCACTTACATCATTTATGCGGTTTGTTTCATCTAGCGGTTTCTACAACTAGTCTTTGAGAGGGTGTTGGTGTATTAATCTGTAAATCTATATAAGTACTAATAAAGTGAGAACAAGGCTTTCTTTGTTTGAGCTGCAATTGTTGTTTGGGCTTTCGCAAAGGATCCTCCAGGGGAGAAGACAATACCAACATAATAGAACTAGTTAACAATTTCAAGACCAACTATTGAAAACATATCACGTGCTTTGATTTTACCACGTTTACATGACATTTAATTTGTTAGCATATACAGTTAATGCCCATTGTTTACAATAATTTTGTAGAACATTCAAGTTATATTTTAAGGCGTGTGCTGTATCTGCTAAAATAACAATATCGTCCGCATAAAGGACACTATATACGGTTAAACCCGGAAATAGCATTTATTAACTGGGATTAGTATTTATGGACAGAGGACTGTTCGTGTTAAGAAGCGCAGCTGGTACATGCTACGGACGAATTCACCAGCCAATATATCGCCGATTAAAAAAGTAACTCTTCCAAAACGAGTTTGTGTTAGATACAGTTAGAACGAATCAATTTTGAATGACAGTTAGGGATTCCTATAGGTGGCCTATACACTGGCTAGAGTGAACCAAAGACGCCCCTCTGTGCGATCAATACAGGGGGATTTAGGGGTGAACTCAAGGCACCTACAAATGATAACTCTTCTCATCTTTTCTGGAAGGATGTAGGGTATTTACCGTTAAATTAGTGTTTCCTGACTTGTAATGATTTAAGCATAAACATTGCCCAATGATTTCCTTTGTTGTAGATGAAAGCGACGCTGGTGATTATGAGTGTATATTTACCTTTGAAACTCGTACCCTGGATGGAGTACGCCAAGAAATCAGCCTGTCAAAGAGGATACGGTTGGACGTCCTCGGTAAGTCATCATGCTCTGTATTCTAAACACGAAATACAAATAGGGACCAGTTCTCCCCTGTGAATGTTCTACAGCTGAAGGACTCGCCGTATCATAAATCTGTAATATTACACAGAAGATCGTAATCTGAGAAAGGACCATTTGCCAGAAAAATTAAGTTATATGTTTGGTATCAGAAGTATATAGCTCCGTCAGCAGATAAACATAACAAAAATACCAGAAAACTAACGGACACCTAAATAGCTTTTCATTGTAGAAATATATTGGGATTTTACTTTCAGAAGTGAGATATTATATAATTTGGAGTAATTGCCATCCTGTATGCATGCCGCTCGTGCTTGAGTTTGCTTTAGATTTATGCAGCTTACATGTTTAGTATTTTACTTTGTCTTATTTGGAAAGTTTCATTTGAAAACATCTGATAAGTAACTTTTAGGATTCGTATGACTTAGTGTTATATATTCTTGCAGGCTACTCTGATAGTGACATGGCTGGTAAGAACTCTATTTGCTTATGAATTTCATATTTACAAAACAAACATGCACTATATCTATGTTATCGTATGTCTCATTGCACAAGTCTGTTATACATGGTGCTGCACGTAATACAAGTCTTTTGTCTGTTGATAATCTTAACTTCGATTCCTCGATCCTAACCAAAATAATGTTATGTAAATCAATAAACCAGAGTGTGTATCAACAGGGATGACCGATCCTGCCCGGCCATCGAATAACCCTAGGTTCTAGGTGGGCCCCGTCTCTTGAAATAGCAGTCTGGTGGCATTCGGTAACGGTAACGGCCTCCTCTGTTCAAGTGTGCACGAAGAAATATTTTTGATTTGATCACTTTCTTAATTATTGAAATATTTAGATTTTTGTGGACTGAAAATTATGTCCAGAAAATCTAAATAGCCAAAATGCGGCAGTTCAGCAGGCAAACTTTGAAAAATCTCAGTCACCTGTCATTGTCTAGAGACCCGGATCTCACAAGCGCACTCCCCACGCCAAGCTGCTCTGTAAGCAGAAATGAAAGTTCCTTGGCAGTATGTTAAGAACCAATATAAAATACTCTACTATTTATGTAGTAAATTTTTTTCAAAATCTTCTCCAAATTTTTTACACAAATAAGAGCTATTTTGAGCGGTACTTATCCTACAATGTACTGTCGAAAGAAAAAGGTGTATGAAAAACAATGACTAAGTTGTGTGACCTAACTTCAAACTAAGGGGAATATGTGGGCTTTTTAAATTATACAAATTGTGGTTTCGAGCCAGAAATGATCTAAACGGATAAAATCTATTTTACTGTAAAAACAATAAGGGGACTGGATTTTCAACTGTCTTAAAATGGATATTTATTAAATTTATTTTCTAGCTAAAAATGAACTATTGTCATTTCTCACAAGGTTTTATATTGTAAATGCAAATGCATGCGTCCTGTCAAGCCTGTACACTTTCTCCTATAGTGGTTCTTTACCTGTATATATATTTCCTCTCCTCTCTATTTCTTTTGGGCCAATTTTCTGATAGATCTTGGTCTATATCCTTGATAAAGGGACATCGGGTATGCAAAAATCATTATCAAATTGTTTAATAATATACCGCATGCAATTAACATGTTCAAACATAATTCAACTCAATAATTCTTTTGTGGATGTTTCCCTATTGTAAAATTTTAAAACATTCTTGAGTGGTCAGCTTGTAGGCTTATATTTGAAGTTTTCAGGCCGGACGTCATCGGATCTGTACTGCTCCTATATTTGCAGTTCGAACAGGATACCGTTTATCAACCAGCCCTTCTACCCTATTGGCGCTTTTTCCAGGTGGAATTAAACAGCATAGCCTTCATAGTCTGGTTGATAATGTTTTTTTCGCATTTGCATGTTGTTTTGTGCGTTCATTTGTTTGTGTATCAGTGTTTATTTAATATGACCAGACTTTGGCAGCTGATTATTCTTTAATTAATCTTTAATCCTTTTATAGAAACACTTAAAGTATAGCGCTGAACCCTAGATATAGGGACAACTGAATATGATACTTTGCCGATTTTAGGTGAAGTTCGTCGAAAATAAAATGTTTCTTGAATTCACGACAGCTAGGAAACTGACTTTCTCGTTTTGTTTTCTTGGAAATTAAGGCATCTCGAAGGCATTAGGCAGCTATTGATTTAACTAGAAACGAATGAAAACAGTATCTATTACGGTTTCTGTTGCAGGAAACTGCCACACATGGTTGTTAAACTGTGAACAGAAGAACAAAAAAACAACTCCAATCTTTAGCGTTATATAAATTTAACACAAAACGTTAAATCTGATCAAATGGACTATATGCGTTAAACGAAGTCTTGTTACAATTGTCTCTTCCTAGTATGCTTTGTTCAGAGCGTCTTTGGTAAAAATGGCCGGTAAAGAGCCACTACGGAATGTCTTCGGTAACGACGAAGCGTACGCTTGCATGGTTGAAGTGTATTTTAGAATCCAAACAATTTCTGTACTTTCTGTAAACAGGACATGCACGCACTGCACATGTGTGGTTAATCAGATAATGGTTCACTTGTATCATAAGACAATTCTGTCGACGATAGAGAATGGTTTGATACTGTATTTAACAATGGATGAAGCGGTTAACCGCAGAGATCTGATATACATCTTAGAATGCAACCAACATTGGTACTTCCTGTGAGCAGAGCACCCATTGCGCATGCACGTGTTACTGTACAGCCACAACAGATCAAAAAGTCAAATGGTTATACATTGGAAGCGTTAGAAATACTGAATTAGTTCGAAAAAGATTTACTCATGTTGGTCATAAGTTTTTGCTCGCATTAGCCATTAATTCAGACAACAAAAAAAGGTCCACATGATGTCATATAACCTTGAATTGATCGCAAGAGAGCATCCAGACTACAGTTTGTATCTATTCTAAAATGGCACCTATAGTCTTTTCCAGGCCATATCATTTCCGATATATGTGAAAATGTCCGAGTGATTTCCAAGTTTGGCCAAGGGGGATAACTCGACTACAGTTTTGCTACAGTTTCCACATTTTGTAACTGCCAAGTACCATCTATCTTTTTAACGCAGACTGGGCACTTAAGGATAAACCCGCACCATAACTGTCTTACCAGGAAGTGTCGAAGGGTCGACTTTTACAAAAAGCCCAGGTGCATAAAA
>JAQQZZ010110828.1:0-15452 GCA_030265115.1 Mopalia vespertina | reverse complement strand
TCTAACAAGGCTTTTTGGCAGAGACCCAAATTCTGTAACAAAGTAAGAATGACACTCACTGTCTGTCTGACAACTGAGAGCAATTAGGATCAATGGTACGCATCTAACCCAATTACCATATTTACACAGTTTCTGCTGCGGTAAACAAAAATGACCTGCTCAAATCGAGGTGTCTGAAAAGGTACAGTCCTGGAAAAACGTCTAACATGTTTAGGCTGTCCGAATTCATCTTAAGTTTGTTTTTGTTGGATGTTTATGACAGGTTCCCTTGCCAGATAGGTATTACCAATGAGTTTTTATATAGACATTGTATTGGACGTGAAATGTAAATAAGGCTGCAACACACCAATGTGGTTTTGTCTTACAACACAGTTTAGAACAGATAATGATTATTAAAATGATCGACTTTCCAAAACAATGATGTTTATCTATTAAACCATATTACACATTGTAGTTCTTGAATCGATCTAGTCCATGGCATAGTTAATACTCTAAATGACATTATGTAACTATATTGTGAATGAGTGAGGCATGGAAAGGGATTATAGTAATCAAACAGCGAGTCTTCACGTTGTAAGAATTATCAATTGATAATACAATCCATGAACTTTAGCACTAATAATATCCACTATCTTCTTGTATCATTGTGCTTTCTCCTATGTCAGATGTATTGTTATTTTGTTGCTGTGTCCAGTAGTTTAATATACACCCTTTGTACATAGCGACTTCCACACCACTGAAAAAAGTAATCAATACACACATAGAGTGTTGGGTCTGTAACCCAAAAGTCCCGGGTTCGAGTCCCGGTGGAGGCAAGCAACTTTCTCTCTTCATTTATTCAAAATATATAATCAAAAGGTCCCAAAGGTCCCGGGTTCGAATCCCGGTGGAGGCAAGCAAATTTTTCTCTCTTTATTTATTCAAAATATATATTCAAAAGGTCCCAAAGGTCCCAGGTTCGAATCCCGGTGGAGGCAAGCAAATTTTTCTCTCTTCATTTATTCAAAATATATATTCAAAAGGTTTCTGTGGCTCTAGCGAGAGAGCAAAACCATTCTCATCACATCAACTTACAACTTCCCTAGGCAAGTCTGATGTCATAAGCCTTGCCACACTTACATCATTGCGGCGGTCAGACAAAGATCAAAGCAAATTGAAAAAGTAAAAAAAAAATCAAATACATCAGCCACTTTTCAAACAATGTAACGCCTCTGCAGAAACTTCATGGTAAACAGCAGAGAAAGACAATATTCTTTTCGATTACTGGCCCTAATTATGCGTATTCTTGGTTGTCTGTTACAGCGGCATGATAAAATTGTTGCTTTCTTTGTTTTTAATGGGATTTTAATGTATTTCAATGTTCGGACCTATTGCAGAGTAATATACGGCAACATCGCGACAGGCTGCTGCACATTGCCGACACTCGAACTATGAGGGATAACTCCTCCTTGTTTGACTACAAATATTGCCCAAGTGTGACAGGGTGTGGAATAGAGTTTCACGTCAGAACACACCTTGTCTCGAGAAGTTGATCAGCTTGCTGCTTGCTTGTTATTTTAATCAAAATCCTGTTCGTTTGGTTGTTTTTTTCTGTCAATCTACCAGGGCAAATTAATCCAAACTTGGTGCACTGGAAACACTGACGAGACAGGAAAATAACAAGAGGCAGACAAAAGACAGGACAACATATTTGGCTTGTGTTGCTCTTATAAGCTCTGTGGGTTGATGGTGGGTCGATCAGCTAGTCAAAGCAACGAACAACCTGCCAGCCAGCCAGCCAGCCAGCCAACCAACCAACCAGTCAGCCAGCCAATTTATGTAGTATCTTTGCTTTATCGCTAATCGATTTGATTCAATGACATGATTTTATCCCCAAACCAGCTGGTCTTAATATCCCATAAAAATGCCATTTTGGGTTCAAAACGAGACAATTCTGAATATTTACAGCATAAACTTTATGAAAGGCGAAATAAAACTAAACACGCTTGAGGTAAAATAATAAATTAGAGAGTACACATCTGAAAGCCCTGTATGATTATTGTACGCATGCTGTATCTAGTATCGGTATACTGTGCTGTGGAAGAAATAGCTGACGTTGTGACGGACAACTAGCTTAATGTAGTATGTTCCATGCATTGTCATACTGTCTTCACCGATCAATGGAGGATCATTAACTTCCAAGATAGCAAAGTACTTCACATTATACCGTTGTGTCACTGTGACTTTTCAGTGTGAAAACAAATCGACAAACTTTCTTGTCAGACAGTCGTTGAGTTCAATGTCTACATAACCAAATAAACTGTGGATTTAACGGGAACAGACTGGAAACAGAGAGTAAGCTATAGGCAGTAATATGGAGACCAGATTGATAAACTGTTTACAACAGTCGTAACAAAATGTAAACAGCCAGCCAGTGTCATTGCTAGTAGAATCAGTGTTCTCTTTGAGGTAGACTCAGTTATTACTGGAAGATACACACATGGTTCTGGCATTAATGCCATCATAATTTCCCAGGTGTATTCTAAAAATTCTAAAATGAACTGACAAAAATGTGAACATTTGATGCAGTACAAAGAGAATAACATCAGTGCTTTATCAAGGGTGATTTGATTCACCCATTGGACTGGTATGCCGTCATATGAGTGAAATAAACTATAGGCGTTAAACCCCAATCAAACAAACACAAGCATAACTTCGTCGCCAATTTTCTATTTTCATCTTAAGAAGGTAACAACACTTATGTATTTCTGGATATTTGTACTGATGAAGGAATGAATGACCAATGAATGAATGAATCAATCAATGAATCAATCAATGAATCAATCAATGAATCAATTAATCAATCAATCAATCAATCAATCAATCAATCAATCAATCAATCAATCAACCAATCAATCAATCAATCAATCAATCAATCAATCCATCAATCAATCAATCAATCTCTTCTTATCTGTTCATTTGTTAACCAACCTGCATCATCTAAACAAATAAGTTAATTATTTATATTTTTTGAAAGTTGGTTTTGTTTGTGTTATGGCATTTGACTAGTCACATTATTTATTACTATGTTTATTTCAGTCCTAGCCCCAAACTCATCTATAATAAAATTCACCGGTTCCTATATGTTAGTAGTGTTAATAAAAATTGTCTGCAACTTCAATATACCACCCCTCAACCCTATTCCCATAGGGTTAACACTGCTAAAGTGTTATTAGAATTTTTTTAATAAATAAATTGAGATGTTTCACCAATCTAATATATACAATACAATAGCACAGACATGTATATGTAGATAATACATGGAATATTGGTGCTAAGCAAAAGTTTAATTCTCGATCAAGGTGTAACATTTTCTTCTGGGGTGATAACCATTTGTTAACATTGCCATGGTAACAACCTTCTCGATAAGGTGGACATCAGGAATTTCAAGAAGGAGTTCTTGTATATTTTATATTCTAGTAAAGGGTTAGAAGAATGGCTGATGGAGCCGATTGTGACTTGTAATGTCATAAATGGGGCATTGCAGACGGTCCTGACACAAAGTGGTCGAGATTTGTGGCCTGTTTAGTAAAGTCACAATGAATCAAAATATGTGACGTAATTTCAAAATGCTAATATGCCGTGGAGTGGAGTCATCAGAGAAACACCTTGCAACGATTAAATTGCCTCCCTTGCCATCTTTCTGAGATTCCCATTGATGATTGAAATTCCTCAGACACTCCAGTTGACTTTTAAGTAACTGAGATACCTCATCTGTGTCCCCCTTATGTTCTGTATTAGGATGAATGTCAGATGGTGAATAATTATACACAGCCAAATTATGTGGACTAACTTTTAAGTAGATGAGTTTTAACTAATAATGGATCGCATTGTCTAATCACCACTATCAGGATTGGCACAACATAAACATATGTATAAAGATTTATCTCGCTTAGATCCAGCAAACTTCAACACTATGGCAGAAAGTATGAAAGCATTGGGAGGTACATGTATTATTATAAGTTTCCACAAATCAGCAAAATTCAATCATTACATTGTGTATTTAAATTTAGTATAAATCGAATACTGCCAGTCATAAGGATATTTACATGTACAGTACAAGTACATTGTAATTATCAAAACTATACATTTTTTTAGGTCAAAATTTTGACTGAACTTTTATGTGTACAAGCCAGAATATTTTTCAAAATTGTAGTTTTTTGCTATAAAAATTAAATAAAATCATTGTAAATGTGGATAGCAGCCTGGCGACGAACATCCTTTGACACAGTCTGTCACCAGAAATCACTCAACAAAATAATTCCCGAAATACACTTGCCCGGATTATATTACGGCTTCTGACAAAAAAATGCGCACAGTACTTTAAGTAAAACAACTGAAGAAAACCACAGTTATTCAATCGGAGTACATCGGTCACTTTGTATTGTATTGTCACCATGTAAATGCAGGGGCTTAGCCAGAAATCAAAAGTATGATGTCCAAAATGGTCATTTTGCTTCACATTTCAAATAACTGGGTGTCCAATTTTGACAGTTTTCCTATCTCGTGCATGTTAAAGTTTCTTAAAACAGTGTGTCCAAATGAGGCAATTGTTCACTTCAGGGTGTCCATTTGGACAGGTGGACAGGTGTCTGCCTTAGCCCTTGTGTAGATGTGATATAATCCTACAGCAAACTACATTCAACAAAATGAAGTACTGTAGAGGTCACAAAAAGGTCATTGTCTCAGTTGCCCAATGAAATGCCAGATAACACAAGACTGTTGTATTCACAGGTACTGGTCTAAAGTTGCTTGCCATGGTTCTATGTAACTACTACATGTACACATGCTAATTAACACAATTTTCTGAGTCAAAAAACCCCACAAAATTGCTGGATAACAATAAGTTTGTAGACAAAGCCGTTTGGACTAAAGTGACTAATCTTACATCCAAGCCTTATAACAAATCTGGGGCCAGTTACTCGAAAGACTACAGCAAACGACCCCTGGGGCCGGTAGCTCGAAGCGTTATTAAATTAAATCTTTTATAAGATGTCACGCCATGTTGAAGGTCTATCACTAATCCAGTATTAACGATTCAATCTGGTGTTAGCAGCTAATTATCTTTTGAGCAGCTGGTCCCCTGGAAGATGCGCTTTTATACCTTTTGGAAGAACATAATGTTATACATTTTTGAAGCAAGATTGATGTTTTGATGTTTAACACCATACCTAAGGGTATTTCACTTATATGATGGTGGTGGTGTACATACAAAGAGTAAACAGCAACACGACCCTAATGTGAAGTGTTCTATACAAACCCTCTGTTGGAAAATCAGTGTTCCTACATAGCAAACATCATAAATATACTTCAATTGTACTGCCCTTAGGCAAAGGGGCAACAAATGTGTGAGGTATACATGTACATTACTAGAAACAGTTATTAATATGAACTCCAGCTAGATACCATAGTAAGTAATATAAATACATGTGATGATAAAAGTCTGACTACTTAATACTGAAAAATAACTTATCTTTTCAAATCATATAATGCCCTTTAAGTTGCACCAAAGTGAATAAAATCAGTCCTTTACATGAAAACTGCGATGAAATGCAAACAAAAAAATAAACACAAAAGTTTCAAAAGATATTAAAAGAAACTAAACTCATTAATTATATAACACATACAGACCTGTGCTGTCATTTCCAGCATAACCTTTAAATTGGTCCTCAAAAATTTTGCGAGATAACCTAACATTTGCATTTTCCCCTGGTTTGCTGATTTTTTAAATATGTAAATGCGCCTTTGTGAAAAATAAAGCAAAATTGCTTTAAAATACAATGTTTATTGATTATAGGATGACAAAATTTGTCAAAATCAGTAGCAAAATTCAAACGCATACTGCAAACAATTTGTGAAACCTATAAAAAACCTATAAATCAGTCCTCCTAAATTAAGTTTGCATAACCATGGGGAGACCCCGTTCTGTCCTTTCTCTCCAACAGCACAGGCCTGCACATACATGATCAAAAAAACACATGTACTGTAAACAAACAAAAATGTACATGTATATACATGTACATGTATCTATGAATTTCATAAAATTAACATTTATTACTTGCATACAGATGGCTAAAATTAGAAGTTAAAGGTCGATACTGTACTTATTTCTATGGTAAAATCAGGTAATAACCAACTATAACAGAAATAACACAAAATTAAAGTGACTGTCAAGTCCTTTTTCACCTTTTTTGAAAGTCCCAAAAATAGCAGAGCTCACAATTCTTAACAACATTTCAAAATACTACTGATCAGCTACTAAAAACATAAGTCATAGAAATCAATAAATACTTCGAGATTTAAAACTACAATCAAGATCTTAACAAACTTTTTCTAAGTAAAATAAAATTAAAAGTCCAACAACAGGACTATCAATGACTTTCTCATCAAAGAAAAAAAAAGGTTAAACAGCTTAGTTCCTGCGGGCAAGAATCCTAAACTTCAATCTGAAAAAGTTTATTTAAATTTCAAAATCATTGAATTAAAACGAAAAAAAAAACTTTCTGACATGTACATGTATGTAGTAAGATGGTTTGTTTGATTGGGGTTTAGCACCATACTTATTATTTCGCTCAAACAACGGTGTGCCACCCCAATCCCCATGGGGGAGGAAACACCCATCTGGCAACAAACAGAAGAGAAAACATGACACAAACGCACCATAAACCAATCAGCTTCATGTTGCCCCTTGGCCTCGAGAGCACTGGGCAAAAGTAAGCTCCCTTCCAGCCCCCTGAATTTTAGCAAGAATGTTACTCTTTAACAATAGTTGATGAATTGTACATTACGCGACTCTGCATACCTTTCGTTATGGGAAGGCAAGAAATATTACAATAAGAGTCTTACTACAACAATTAACGCAGTACATACAATAACATTATTAAAGTAAGGTTATGAAAACAAGTAATTGCAGGCTATTATGCTTACAAATGGAAGATATAACATTTAAACGCATTTATCAAAGCAAAAATACATGTATCATTACATAAATTATTGTATTTGAAAATACTTTCTTCTTCAAGAAACAAAACAAAACAGTGCTTTCTAAAAAAAATATACCAAACTTTTTTTTATAAAATCCTCTATTATGTACATGTAAATCTGTTCCCTTCAACAAGACAACATACATGGAAATATCGTTTTCTAAATGGTCTGATTTAAAAAAAACCTGAGTCTTCTTCATATTTTTAACACATTTGGGCTGTTGTTTGTTTGATAGGGTTTAGGGCCATACTTAACAACATTTCACTGATATGATGGCATGCCAGTCCAATGGATGCAGAAACTACCCTAAAGGATATCAGCAATACAGGACAGAAACGAAATGCAAAACAAGTACTTTAAGATTTTATGTTGCCCTTTAGCCCTGAGACCACCAGGGCAACAGGAAGCTGTTTCCGTACTGCCACCTTGGGATTCAGTAAGGTCAGATATTAACAAAATGAAAGTAATAAACTCTTGTTAAACTTTGTGCAAGCAATTTAAAAATTATAACTGCTGTTATTATTTTTTTTTGGAATTTCTTAAAATAAAGAGGACAATAGTGGGGCTTTAATGTCAGTATTTAGCTGAGCTTTTTCACGCATTCAAAAACAAATTTTAGTGAAACATGTCGGGTTGATCATTCAACAAAGTTTCCTCAAATATGCTGTAAGTATTTGACAAGACAAACCTAGTCCCGTTCAATCTTATTTCGAATCAGAGAATCTGTTCAAACCAACAACAAAAAATGACTTGGATATTACAAATAAAACCAATCGAAATTAACCCTGAAAATTATCGAAGTTTAGCTCTTCATCGTCAGAAAAATCTTCTTCGACTTCATCTTTTAAATTTGTTTCCCCTTCATATAAGTTTGAGTCACTACCATGTTTTTCACGTTTTTGTGGCGGGCTTAAAGACTTAGGCGACCGCTTGCGTCTCGACGATGTTGTGAACTCCGTGTCAGAATCATCCTGGTGACTTGAGGCTCCCTCTTCTGGTTCATCATCGTCAGATGAATCGCTGGCATTGCTGCCCGGCGGCGAGGGGGAGAGAGCACGAACCATCCTCAATGTTCCCTCTTGAAACCATGAACTCTGCAGAATAAAGAGTAAGCTATAACTTTGTTTTTTTGGTCTACTTGAATTTCAGAAATTCACTTATAAATTGTTTTTTCATTGTTCATAGTTGGTGAAAATCCAACAGGAATCAGGGACAAACAATCATAGGATCTCTAATGTCAGAGTTATATTTCCCTTTAAACCTACATGTCAACCTCATTTAACCGATTATTTAAATCATTGGTGTTTTATGATATGTCACAGGCATTTCCGAAAGTTATTGATACCAGCACAGCCATAAAATGTGAAGTTCTTTGCTTATTTGTAAATTAAATCTTCCGCCAGTGCTAAGTAAAGACTGCAATGTTTTGATCCAAACAAACTGTCCTTTGATAGTCACAGACGACCTTGAGTCTGCTAAGGTCATTGCAGGGAGATAAACAGTACAATAAAAGAACCAATATAGCCAGTTTTCAGGAAATGCTCCTTATACATATGCATGTGTTTCAAGGATAATATACAGGAGAAATGTATTGCCTTGTACCTTTAAATCTTCCTTCAGTGCTCAGTTTTTTTGTTTTAATATATAACTTTTGTGAAAGTTACAAAATGTCCATTGAAAATTTATTGTAATTTAATAATCTACATATCCAATTTAACAGTTTGATCATTTTACCATTTATTAAGGATATCTAAATAACTTTGATGATTTTACAAATTATTTATTTTTTATTTATATAATGTTTTTATGTTAAAATAAAATGCATATGTTTATGAAATTTATGAAAAATTATTTATTGAGGACTACAGGGAAGAACAAATTTTTTAATTTGACTGTTATTTTTTCTCGCTAAATAAAGTTATTATTATTATTTATTGGGGTTTAACATTGTACTCAAAGAGTATTTCACTCATTAGACAACATATTGTCCACTTCATACTGTTCCTTGCCTAATTATGGTGGTAAACCGGGCAGAACCACCCCTGCGATTGCTGGAGCCACATCGTGTGAATCATTCATATACATGTACCTGATGGTTGACAGATGGACTCAATCCTGTGAAAGGTCCAGTGCTAGGTAAAGAGAGCATTGATATGGCAAGCAGACCTTTGACAGAGGGCATAGAGGTTCTTGGGCCTGACCAGGTCAATACAGGGAGATTCCATTGATTGGTGTTTTACACTGTGTTTAAGGGTATTTCACTTATATGACGGCAGTGTATTCCAACAATAACTTACACTAGCCTAACGAGATATGAAGTGTTTTCATATTTGGAAAGGTAATCTTTCTCCAGTTCTAAGTGAATTGATTGATTGGTGTTTTACGCAGTGTTTAAGGGTATTTCACTTATATGACGGCAGTGTATTCCAACAATAATTGACACTAGCCTAACGAGATATGAAATGTTTTCATAATGTTGGAAAGTTAATCTTTCTCCAGTGCTAAATAAAGACAGCATTGCTACTCTTCAAACAAACTGCCCGTAGCCACAGGGCCATTACAGGGAGATAAACTAGCCAATAATCATTCGAAGGAGCCAGGTTTCGGACACCTGTTTCAAGGACAAAAAATTTGTAGGGGAGATCTAATTTAATTTAATGCTTTATTTCTTAATAGTCTCAAAGACCGTAGGCCACAAGGGGTTTCCTCATAAAATAAGTAAAATACAAGTAAACAGATAATATAAATATTTACATGATTGCTGGCAGCGCAGTCAATGAATAAACACATTATTGAATATAATAATACAAGAGTTCCCAGTATTCCTCAAGATTGTCTATAAGTTATTCCATTTGATGGTGTCTCAAAATATTATATCAAAAATAATATAATTGTGTGTTTCGGAAACGATTTCACTCCTGGTTATACTTTTTAAATCTTTTCATTTTGCTAAAGAAATTATAAAATGTATCGAATATTTTCTTATTATTGGTTTGACTAAGATCAGTAGATCCTGTCAAAAGTAATTTACAAGTGTATTTTCGATCTAAATGAATTAATAAACCGTAATGTATTCCAGGGGAGATAATGTTGGCTAATTCAGTGGCAGTCTCTATATTCCACTTTTATCAGACATACAGGGCCTAGGCTGCCTCTCTACCCTGGTAGAGAGTAAATGAAGGGTGTCCAAACTTTTGATCTGGATCAGGCCCTGGGAAATAAAATATTGTTCAACCAAAACTTTTTAAAATGTAATATCTTACAATTCTGCCATCACGTCCAAACAGATCCAAGAAGTTACCAATCATTTCTCTGGAGTTTTCTTCCCATTTGTGTATGAGTTCTTTCCCTTTATTTACAAATCCATGACGGAGTTCTTTCCCCTTGCCTTTCAATTTGTCAACTTTCTGTTCAAATTGTATTTTTTTTTCCTATATAAAATGACAAAGGAAAGAAATAAATTAGTATGATGATGATGTATTGTCTACAACAGTCATTTCAGATCCATATTCATAAATCTGAGCAACACTAGTCGATTAATTAAATCTAAATTAATTTGTTTGAATAGGGTGTAATGCTGTACTTAAGGTTATTTCACTCATATGATGGCGTGCCAGCAAAATGGATGAAGGAAAGCACCCTAGACACCACTGGCAACAAAACAAAGACAAGACAGGACAATCGCAGGACATAATACAAAGATGTCACAAACAGATAGCTTAATGTTGCCCGTTAGCTCTGAGAGCACCAAGAAATTTATTTTCCTTTTTAAGGACTGGTAAAAAGTGGAATTGTCCTGTCCAGTTTACCAGAATTCAACATTGTGTTGTTAATTGGCCAGCAGGACAGAGTTGTCAAAATGTCTGCCAAAATATGTTCAACATAATATCCCCTGTATTTTAATAAAGCAACTGATTCATCAGAATTCACAACTTAAGCATGCCATACCCTCATGAAGCTGACATTAAGCTCTTTAGCTGTGTAACCCCGCGAGAGATTCCTTCTAATGTACATATCATAATCTTTAATGATCCGAGCGATGATATCAGTCGTTGAAATACCTTCAGTTCGATTTGTGGCAACAAACCTACAAACAAGGTTAGGAATTGAATATTATCACATTGAGCACAATCTTTTTGTTTGCATGTAATTGGAATCTCCTAATGTCAAAAATGGACAGTTGAGGGCAGTCCTCTGATGCTAAAGTTACGCACAATGAATAAATGTGTGTGATGTGATTTGAAAGTGCCACTATCCCCAATGCCGTGACATAAAAGGAACAACCGCAAAGGTAAAATAACCTCCCTTTTTTAAAATAGACTCCCATTGGTTTGAAATGAGATCACATATATTAACCAATGCTGTTCAAACCATAAGTTGGAATAAAACATGCTGACCATCATCTGATGTAGCCTTGTTTGTTTCTTTAATGGAGGTATAACGCAATTCTTGGCAACTTAATATTTCCCTAGTTCTCTCATATGACAATGCACCCACCCAATGGGAGAAGGAAACCACCCTTAAATTTTACTGGCAATAAACACTGACCGGGCAACTAATCAAAAGACATGATACAAAGATGCCTAAATAAGATCTTGTTAGCTGTATCCCGCTCATGTAAACTCTGAGAGCATTGGGGCAACAAGTTCCATCCAACTGCCTGCTCTTTCATAACTTCGTATAGAGTGATCACTGTGTCATTTTGTTTACCCTCTGGTGTAAGACCACAAAACACCACTATTGTCACATTTGATATTTTTATGGATGGTTTTTGGCCCCGTTACTGTGATCATAGAAAAAGACTTGAACAGAGAAAAAGTTTCTACAAAACATTTCCAGTAGATTTCCAGGACAAAAATTGTTTTTTTTAAGGATAAATTTATCATTAAAATTAAGATTTGAGGTATTTAAAATGGTTTTAACAAATTTATAAAAATTATCACAGAAAAGTTTGTTAATATAATGCTGATGCAATTTTTTGCTTTCAGGAAGAACTATTTTCAAGGAAATTCTACAAATATTTTTTCTGCAGTTTTCAGAACAGTACTAACCTTGGTCTATATATATCTAAGGTGTACATTATTATACATTAAAGTAAACAATTCCTAGATTCTACATTTAATACAAATGAAAAATATTGTACATAGTAACTAAATATTTTGGTATTGTATGTTAAATTTACACAGATCCTATCAAACTCAAGATCACAGATAAAGGGCAACAACTCTTCAATTATCTCCCTTTGTTTAACACTTTTGAATGACCATGAATATGTCTTGTACTTACATTCCTTTCTCCTTCAACTCATGATAAATATCTTTACTTTTACCAGCTCCATATGGTAAATCGTCATGTGCTACGAAATCAATCTGTGTGGAAAAAGCAGGAATAGTTATATCATGATAACGTTTCTTTGACTGGACAATATAACAACAACAACAATTAAAATAGGAAGGTATTTAACATTATGTTAAATTTTGAAGAAAAAAAAATACTACAATGAAACTCATAACTTTTCCAGATTATTACAGGCCTGTGCTGTTAGGGAGAATGGACAGAATGGGGTCTCCCCATGGTTATGCAAACTTAATTTAGGAGGACCAATTCGTCTAAATATGCTTTTTGCTACAAATTCTTGTCATTCGATTATCAATGAAAAATGGAATTAAAAGCAATTTTCCTCTTTTTTTCACAAAGTCACTTTGATGTATTTAAAAAATCAGCAATCCAGGTAAAAGTCCAAATGTTAGGCTATCTCACTAAATTTTAGCGGACCGATTTTAAGGTTATGCTGGGAAAGATTACAGCGCAAGCCTGATTATACTACTTTTTTCCAACAGATTCAACGGGCAGTTGCAAGGTAGCTAGCTTCTTGTTGCCCCTGTTATCTCAGATCTAAGGGGCAACATGAAACCAGTCTCCATACATGCGATGTCTTTGTGTTGGGTCCTGTGAGTGTGCGGTCTTTGTTTGTTGCCAGTAGCATCTAGGGCGATTTCCTTCACCCATTGACATGGGTAGAAAACAAACATTTGAGTAAAACAACTTTAAGTATGACTTAAAACCCTAAATAAACAAATCCAAAGATTCTCTAGTCGATTTTGTTCATCACAAATTTTCCCAAACTCACAAATCATTGGGCATATTCGACTGGACGTTTTACAATTCTCTTTGACTGGTACATCCACATTGTTTCGTTGAGTATGAAATTCCATAACTTTTCTCCTCGTTAAATCGGCACATTTTCAGTAAACAAAAATCGTAGACGATGGTTTCACAATGTTTAACAAAACATCCAGTCGAATGGGCCTATTGTTTATTAAATACAATCAGTATACAAGGTATTCAGGGGTGTTTTCTTACTTTTATCTCTATTATGTTGAGAGAAATGAATTATGTCTTATTTTATTACAAAAAGTGCAAGACCGTGGATAATTAAACCTGCATTAAATTTAGTTGGGATATCTTAATAGACAGTAACTTTTGCATTTACAGGGTCAGAATTGTGTAGAATGAAAATGGGAGTTTGAAACGTAAAAAAATTAGGCACTGTAGGCCTTTGATGTCAATACGGTTGAGATTCAGGACTTGTTTAGCAAAGTCACAATGGATAGATGTGTACGAAGCATTTAATAGCACCACTGTCATCAATGTTGTGATGACAGAAGGCCATCCTGCACAGATGAAATTACCTCCCTTGCAAACATTTTGATACTTCCATTGTGTTTATTTGTTTGTTTGATTGGGGTTTAACGTCATACTCAAAGGTATTTCACTTTTATGACAACGGATTGACCACTTCACACTGTTCCCTGCCTAATTACGGTGGATTTTTTAAAACATTTTTGAAAGAGTACCTTATTTGACAGGAGGTATTCATCCGTGATGGTCCATGGGGCCTCTGTGATTACCTCATCTACGTACCGACAATGTCTGACAGCCTCATACCTCTCGGCTTCTTGCATAACTGTACGACCTTTGTTCTTCAGAGTTAGTGAATCACTGCAAACTGAGTAAAAGGTTTCTTCATTATTGGTTGTTTGTTTGGTTAAGGTTGAAAGTCAGAGGTATTTAACTTATATGAAGACTGGTTGTAAACTCCTTCCTGTTCTACAGGGCTGAAACCCAGTAAGAAACCTCCCCTGATTGCCCTGAATAACATGTTTGGTGCGAAATCATTTAAGACTGCTTTTTGATGATGAAACTTTTAAACTTCCTGAAAGTACATGTAGGTATATTCTAGAGTCAAAGAAATAATTTGCTTACCATTATTAAGTCAATTTCATTTTCCAAATTAAGGTTTTGTCAGTGATATCAAAATTTAATAAATAGTGTGAATTCTAAAACTGATATATTCCTCATCAGGGTATTTCTTTTGTTGGCTGCCTACAACCACACAAAAATATCAGAAAAGTATCTATGGACAACTTCACGTTTTACAATTGTGTTAGTACACCCCCTTATACATTGTACAACATCAACCAATAGGTTAAGAAACTTGTTGTAGTAGGCCAGGGTGATTCCATTCAGGATTGGCTTCCTTGTATTAATTATCACAATCATTAAGGAAAACAGTTTACATGTATAAGACAGACCTGCCTACCGTAACAGTTGACCTCCAGATTCGATTCTAGCTGCAGGTATACTACTGTGTACGATCATCAAATCTAATATTTTTGAAAAAGTAAGTTGTTAAATTCCCCTATCCCAGGATTAAATTCTCATCCAAAGGCATAAATTCGCTGCCACAGGCCCCTTCCTCAAATTCATGAGTAGAAAAAAACGTCTAAATTTTCCAGGATTCAAAGTACATGTAGACACTGACACCATTTTATAGAACAATCAAGCTGAAGCATGTGGGTGACTTGGCAGTTGACTTCTAGCAGGACAAATACACATTCCAAGCTATAATTAGTAGGATTTATTTTATTATTGTTAATAAGGGTATTTCACTTATATGACGGCAGTGTATTCCAGCAATATTCAACTAGCACAACCATAAAATGTGAAGTGTTCTGACAAAATTTGAAAGTTAATCTTCCTCCAGTGATTAGTTAACAGTATAACTACACTGGAAACAAATTGCCCTTAGCCAGTGAGAGGTCTATTTACTAGGTTTGTTTTGTTTGATTGGGGTTAAATGTCAAGGGTATTTCACTTATATGACAATGGATTGTCCACTTCACATGGGTCTTTGCCAAATTATGGTGGAAAACCAAGATGAAACCTCATAAAAACCACCCCTGTGATTGCCAGAGCCACATCATGTGACTCACTCATATCCCTGACTATTTACTAGGAGCATTTGTTTTGCAAGCTATCAGGTTCACAGCATTTGAGGGTTTGTTTGTTTGTTTGATTGGGGTTTAACGTTGTACTCAATGGTATTTCACTTATATGACGACGGATTGTCCACTTCACACTGCTCC
>JAQQZZ010110817.1:0-15455 GCA_030265115.1 Mopalia vespertina | reverse complement strand
GGGGTCGGTGATTATCACAGTTCAATAGCATGTTGTATTAGAAGTTTTCTTTAACAAAGATCTCATGAGCAGTCTTACAAGCACTCTTCTGAGGAGGAACAGCTACATATTCTCTATTGGTCGATTATTATCTTTAAAATCAGGACAAAATTTGTTATTTGCTGTTGTTGTCAAGACATATTCTCCTAATTAAGACTTTTTCTCCTAATGAGGACATAATATCTCCCAATTTTAACCAGCGTTGAAATAATTTATACTCACGTTTTAATATAACAACCTAAGTTGATATACTTTCAACTCAGGTTTAAATATTTCTACTTAAGTAGATATTACTTCATCTCAAGTTAAAAATATTCCTACCTACGTAGAAATAATTTCTACTCCTGTAAAAATATTTCTACTTAAGTAGAAATAATTTTGACCTCAGTAGAAATAATATCTACTCGAGTTAAAATAGTTCTACTTAAATAGAAATACTTTTCACCTCAGTGGAACTTATTTCCACTGAAATAATTTCTATTCGAGTTTAAATATTTCTACTTAAGTAGATATTTATTCTCTAAAGTAGAAAAAACATTTCTACTTAAGTAGAATTAATTTCAACTCGAGTTAAAATATTAATACTTTCAATGACAATATTACGGTAGTCTGTGTGATGCATTTTCCAGCCGATCAGCATTCCTGTCTCATTGTTCACATATAAAGCACAAATTAATTAACTGAATAGAAATTATATCTACTTAAGAAGAAATATTTAAACTTTAGTAGTAATTATTTCCACTTAGGTGAAAATTATTTCTACTTAAGTAGAAATATTTTTACTCGAGTAGAAATTATTTTCACTGAGGTGAAAATTATTTCTACCTTAGAAGAAATATTTAAACTTGAGAAATGATTATGTCCAGCCAGGTATTAATATTTCTACCTGGTTACATATAGTCATAACTGCATAGAAATTACCAAAAACAAAAGATAAATTGAATTGAAAAAAAAATATCTTGTTATACTTAGACACAAATGGAACAAATGTCACAAACAAACAACACAGCTTTCTTTAGCACAGTCTGATTATTCTTTGCCAACAAATCTAAAACAAAATCCAATTGAAATCAGAAGAAAATCGCCCGAAACATCAGCTTTTCAAAAAGCAACATTGAGCTAATTAACATGGATTATTTTTCGATTGTTGTCGTAAGCTTGATTAAAAGGATGTTAAAGTATCCAACAAATTAATTCTGCTTAACATTGAGATATAGGATTGGATTTTAAATACAATGCTGAGTATTACTAGACATATTTGAGTCACTTGCTTGTGGTTTTATCGTTGAACTAACATCGAGTGAAATGATATTGATGGTTTTTAAATATATAATGACACAACAGATATCCCACCATATCGGATTTTATTATTCTTTTGTTTTTTCTTAACTTTTAATGAATACATCTGAAAATGCGTTCTCAATAAAAGGTTAAATAAAGCAACGAAAATCAACGTTCATTTTCAGTACCGTTATACAATATAAATTGTACAAGGCATCAACAATCGGCCCAAGCAGTTTTCACGAGTTGCGGATTGGCTACATTAACAAATTCGTTTTCAAATGATAGAGAAGGTTTGGCCCCAGGAAACAATTTTCGCTCCAAAAACTCTAATGTGGTTCTAAATCCAGGATTTAGCTGTATTGAAGGTCGCTGGTTCTTGACCAAATTGAATGACTGACGTAATAACAAATTCTGTTGCGTCATCAGGTGTTGGATGACGGCAGTGGGAGCGCGTGAGTTACCATGGTAGCTGTAAATTAGCACACGCTTGCCACACCGCTTGACGCCTTCAATAAAGCTGTTTATTTCTGAAAAATATTGCTCAATATTTTCAGAAGGGTTGTCCTCTACAGCAACGTACAGCTTGGCTCTCAAGTGGCGCGTTCGAGATGTACACATACAGGGACAATCTGACTTCTTGTGGTAAGGTACCTTCTCGGCGGGAATGTTTGATATATCGATCAGAGAATCAATGCCTAGTTTACAGAGCAGTGGTTCGTGATAAGCCGCTTCAATACTTCCCATATAAAGATAATCTAATATTTCACAAACATAATCGTCCTTATACCTATTACACTGCAGCAATGACGTTACGTTTTGGGAGCCATCATCAGAAGGGCGGCGTTCACGTCTAGATGGATCGATTCCACCATCATAGGATTCGGTGGCTACGTCTTGTAGTTCAGGGGTACTCTTACTATAACCCTTCTTGATGGATGAATCTTGATCCGCCTGCTCCGTGAGGCGGATATCATCGGGACTGACATCTGCCCCGCCGTTAAATCGTGTAGATCTGGAAAAAGCCGTGGTGAAAATGTTCGGTACACCCAATAGATTGGGAGAAGTTAATGGACTGTTATTTCGGCCACTAGTCTTCTCAATGACACCAGAACTATTGGGCGGCGCTTGTAAAATCACTGGGCTAGAACCGGCTACAAGACGAACAGACGACTTCTTGTTCACAACTGACGTCGCGTTTCTGCTTTTGTCTGATGCCTGTGGGTGTTTGTTATCCGAACTTCTAAAGTGCTTCTGGAAAAATGAGCTTAGACTGATCTGTCTGACGGGTTTATTTTTTTTCTTTGTTGTATTCTGTTTGAACGGACTTGGGTTTGTAGGTGCAGCAGATGAGTTACCCGCACATCTTGAAATGACAATTATGGATGAGTCTGTTCTGGAAAGTTTCCCTTTGAAGTTTGGACTTCTGGTTTTAGTTGGGTTACAGTTCACAGTAGATACGGTGAATCGACTGTCTTCCAAGGGAAACTTTTCGTCTGTCTCTGGCGTAGAAAATACTTTGTCATGTAGCACAGTATCATGGGAGTATCCTCTCTCGCTGAAGCATTTACGTCGGCTTCTTGCATCCATGGTAGGTATCGCCTGCCAACATAAAGAGAATAAATAAACGATTCAGTTCAAAGTGGATTCCATCAGATAAAGGTTGAAAATATATTTTCAAACTATAATGTTGTCATTCTATACTGTATATTTGACATAATATTTTGAAATTTATGTTTTATCTGAAAGCGTTACACCTGTGTCAAATCATTGGCTGATGTCGTCTGCATTCCTTATATCATATATGGTGAGTATTATCGCGCAAAATCCCATGTGTAGGATAACGACAAGGAGATATGTGAGGCGACGTGTGGCAATCTTGAAAGCCATCTTGTTCCACTAGAGATGGGGGTTTTTTTTGTAATCAATCTCGAGGTACTAAAAACCGTAATAGTCTGATTACTGTTATACATGTGGCTTGGAACTTTTTGGTCTGTCGAAAATCAATCATGAAGTATATAGGAGGTTACGTGTGCGAAACACAAAATCAGATGGAAGTTCTCCCTATACGAGGCCACAAAGATTTGCCTTGCTCTCGTTGTACATACATTGGATCTCGCGTGATCAGTTTCCATATTCGGCTGGTAGGCCCATACATGAACAACATAATATAGCACCTCTGAGTTCGCCTTCTAACTCTTTGATGCAGTAGGCCTACACACCAGGTGGTTAAACATATGCGCTTGTACAGAATATGCTAACTGCTGGCTCTAGCAGAGAAATATAGCGGAGTTCTAGTCTCTGCAGTGTATACATCCTTTCTGTCCACTGAATAAAAACATGATCATTAACACGTTTGTAGATTGCACAATTCACTCACATAAATGCATGTATGGTCTGAATAATTTAACACATCCTGCCCTTTTACGTCATCCCATTTTTCATGTTGCGATCTTATCAGGATTCAATGGAATCCATACTGTTGTTATCTTGCTTTGTTTTCCACGTAATTAGGCTGAATGATTAGTGGTTAAAAGCCGTATTGAATCTTTCATTCCGGCGCCAGCACACCTTGTAGTCTGCATGGCTCAGTAATAGTCGATTGTTTGAAAATAGTCTCCTGGGCCTATGGGTTTAACGTGAATCCAAGAGTGAATCGAGTATGTGTAATGTTGCACTATATGTTATAATTTGGTCTAATTGAAATTTATGTAGAGGTTAATGCTTAAAACAGACCCATCAAGCTACTTGCACCCACTTAAGACCAATTAGCTGATTGGTCTATAGATTAGTGTGTATATATATATATTTTGAATAAATGAAGAGAGAAAAATTTGCTTGCATTTGATTTATGTACATATCATGCATGGTTTCGTCATCTCTGCAACGCAAGAATCTTAAAGTGATATACATGATGTACACGCCGAAGATATTTATATAGTTTTATTGTAGAGCAAGACAATTGTGCTTTCCTCCTATATATCCAAGCTTTGAATCATCATTTTATCTCACCTTAATATAATGAGTAATCGATACTGCTCGAACTGATTAACACTAATCACGTTTTAATTACAATACGTAAGTAAGAGACGTCATATCTAGAAAATGCCCCCACCCCCACCACACACCCCTCTCCTCGCGCCACATCGAACTGTGAAAAACAAAATGGAAAAAAATATTTATTTCAGGCCACATATATTTCCATAAGATATTTCCATGGAACTGTGCCAAATGCTGATCAATGGCGTGTGTCTAAATTAATGATCGAAGTAAGAACTAACAATTTCCATTACACACAGTCTATTTCGGTACGACATCAAATTATACAGCTGTGGATAGGGGGCATTTAGCGACAAATTTGACTACGCACATGAACATATCACGTAAATCCTATATTTGATGTATTGTCCTACGTTAGGTCATCGTATTCAGGTAAAAAGCATTGTTTTACCCCGATAACAAGGTGCATGGAAGAAATCGGTACGTAACACATCAAAACACATGCCCTCAGGCTGTAATTGCACGCATTCGGAATCGGTGGAATCTCAAGGTTTGGTTTGATCATGCACTATAGGTTGTAACTCACATTCATTTGTCAGTCATGTATTCTCGACTATTGTATATGATCAATGAAATCTGAATGATTAAGGTAATTAACTGTGCAGATGTGTATTTACCTGCATAATAAAAGGAGAAAATAGCTATATAATTTAGATGATATGTTCAAATTATTAATTATGTGAATGTTTTTTAATAACAAATAATACATTTTCTATTCGATGTATCTATCCATAAAAAAATTTGGTAAATTCTCTGTATTGTATCTTAACTGTATAGTACTGGGTTACCTATCGATTTTTACAAAAGGAGGTCAATCATTTTGACCCACCTGTTGTGCAATATTGCTCTTCTGTGTTTAAATGTCCAGTTTACCTAGTCCATGCGTGTGTGTGCCTTTTTTTGTTTATTAACACAACAGAGATAGTAATTCCAATAATTGCTTTAGGTTTCCCTCGTGGACAATGCCATGTTAAAACTTTCAAATGTCATGTTATTCCACCTTTCTATTGACGCGTGGAAACAAAACAAAAAAGGTTTTCGCACAAGCGATGACATGTCGAAGAATAACTTGAATCAATAAGTCGTCAATATATGTATAGAAACTAAAGCCGCCTTGACTGTGTGCTCGTCTATTAGCATATAACAAACAAACCAATATAGTTGTCATATCTCTATAGATACACTGGTAAACTTCATGGCCAATATGATTACAAGTGTTATACTATGATGTGCTATTATGTTTGGAGTCAATAAAGCATCAATTTAATTATTGGCTGAATGGACCGGTTTTTGTTTCCGCCAGTAAATTTTGTAAAAATAGAATAAAAGTCATCACCCTTTGCATGGCTCTTGATCAAAGGCATTCATCAAATATTCAGCTATTTATTTGTATATTTGTTTTGTTGGGGCCTTACGTCGTATTTAAAGTTATTGGACTCATATGATGATGCGCCAACCCAGTGGGAGAAGGCAACCACCCTCGGCGTCAATGGCCAGTGACAAGAAAACATAAGACAATTAAAGGACGTAAAGCGTGATGCAGTATAACGCAAATATAGCTCACACTATTTGACATGTGACCAAATCTGCTTGCTTTGACCTGGGAGTATCATTTGAAGCTCATTCAAGAAGGACATTTCAATATCCCATTGATATTTAGTCGACTCGATCTATGACGTGGATTATCTCATTCAGCATTTAATGTATTAAAGTAAATAGTATATCTGAATGGTTTTAACCAAGCATATAGTGTGCATATGTACGCGGATACATGTTGCTAACCGGAATCTCGAGCACAAAACGTATGCTTTACTTCATAAAGAAGACCACACCTATAATAAGAGACAATTTCTCACCTGTTGTATCGCTGGTCATTGTCCCTTTACATTGAGATCAGCTGAATCGTGAACTAACTTGTTTCCATTGACGCTCTAATCCTAGCCCAAGGAATCCTGCGTCACGAATTCAGAATTCCACTTACTCGCACAGGTTGACCCTTCAAATCTTTGACATATGGCAGTCAGAGGATGGGAGCACAGCACAGCCTCGGCGCGATGTTGAATCCCACAGGTAGCCTAATGGTGTTTAACACAGAGCTTGGAGTCTGGAGAAAAATCTATAGCGAAGATTGGCTTTAAGCAATTGTCAAACAACGATAGGATGAAGAGAATAGGAACAAGATGGCCGATTTATTGCTGTTCCATCGATTCATTATTAACACTCAATTTTCACCTGTGATTGGACTGGCTCGATAATTCACTGCTTAATATTGTTAATATAATAACCCCATGATCTTACCCAATACACAATAACGCAGTATACAACCTAGTTATACGGCTTAAGACTTGATATACAGGTGAACAGCTGACATGCCACGAACCTGCATTATCATCATCTGCCGTTACCAGACGCAGTAATTACAGGTAAAGCCATACGCGAACAGGTGCTCTATAAGGCTGTGAAAGCTGGCGTTTAGCTGGAGGATATGTTTCCAAGAGATATATGAAAAATCAATAGTGAAGCTTGGCCATCCGAACAGTTCAATGATATCAGTGTCTCCAAACCTGATAGGTTGGCACTGCTGCGAGTCGAGGACAACCATCATGTTTATTGTTCTCTCGAGTAATCTATAGGACAGTCATTCCGGTTAAAAACAAAAAAGTACGTTTTCTCGACACATATTATTCAATCCGTTACGTTCTCTATATGGTCACGTTGAATTTACGACGCAACGTTAATTCTTTTTTACCGGATTACCCTTTTTATAACGCTGTAAAATGGTAATTCCCGTCTGCAATTAATACATGTATACGCATACATATAGTAGGTATTAAATAGGATGGATGCCTTCGCTTTCACCACACTATTAAAGAAAATCCGAGGAAACATTAATGATGTTGCTTCCAAAGTATATCTGCACACAGGGATTCGATGCGTGAGTATTGACATACACACACATATATTTGTTGTAACACGCATATAAAGACAAGGGACGACAGCAAAATTGTCTTTCTCTACAATAAAATATATAGACAAGGGAGAAACACGAACCTATATATCTCCTCTTAACCACAAATTTATTCAAAACAAATCTTAAACGCATTTTCCTTCCTGGGTTAAATGTCTACACACCAGTGCGTGTGTGTGTAAACGAATCGCACTTACTCATTCGTAGAAAACTACGCTGAATTTAGATATAAATACCGTTTATTTTTCCATTATCTGTCAGGTATTCGTGGCATGGCAATACGTCGTCAGTTATAGCAGCAATGTATTAATTGTATTAACAAGGCATCCATTTCCGACCGAACATTAACAGGAGCGCTATATCGCTTGGGAGACGTATTGTAATAACGTTGACACGCGACTTATAAAGAACACTAAGGGAACGAGAAAGGTGAGATATATATGTGTATATATTTCTAGAAAAAAAACTCACACTGGAACAGTGTTGTCGATTATTCATTGCATATTCAAGATTTCTAAATAGATTTTAATCTCGATTTGTTATGGGTGGCCTAGAGACATCTCGAGAGAAAGTAAAGACAATTAACATGGTGTGGAAAGTATGTGATAAATATGTAGCAAACAAGATATTCGGTATGGGTAAGAATACATCAACCTGCAAACTGGTATTTCAAAGAAACAGACATTAACCAATGAATAGGTTCGCTAAGAGGAATCAAAGTTACAAATTGTCCGATACAGAGGGAAGTTTCGCCTGAACCAATATAGGTCCTTTAGACTTTTGTTTCTCTTGTATGCTATATAATGGGTCTTTGTGAAAGAGGAGTAAACATTTCAGGTACAATATTTGGATATTCCTGTGTAATTTTTTAGTGTAAGGAGACTAGCAAACCGAATGCTGTAGGTTGGTCATATTGGACTACAAAAGGAATGATGTCATTTTCAGACCCTGTACCTCATTCCCAATCGAAACCCAGTGTATAAACGTAAGAATAGTTTCAATCCAATTAGCTTATCTTTCTCAACGTTTCAGTGACGTTTCTTCTTCAAAGGGACGAATTTGTGTTTTTTCAATGGGCATGATTTCAAAATGATATTTAACCGAATGATCAGGAAGAGAGAAATGTGAGCTATTGGGAGTATGAGTTGCTACAAAATGGAACTCAAACGATTATTGGCTCAAATCCGAAGAGTTTGTTTTTAGTTCCACTAACATATTGTTTCAGACTCTTCTTACAAATGATAAGATATGCCCCATTTTCTGAATCACAGTTCAAAATCAGCAAGTGTCGACCAAATAATAAACATTTCTAATTTGTTGCCCAACAATTGAATGTCATAGCTGGTATGTAAGTATCTAGCTTGCATCTCGCCTTCATACATGTTGAGGTCCTGACAACATTACATGGCGATTGTGGTGTTATCGTATAGGAGCTGATCCTAGACATTAGCCTAAATTATGTAACTGTTCAGTTGTCTAAGGCTTTCGGAATTACTTTGGCGAAGAAGTTACCTAGAATATTCTCTTGAAACCAGAGCCGTAAAGAGAACAGAGCGAGTGTAGTAGAAGGTAGCGAGAATTGTTTGGAATTTAATAATTACATTGTGGAGAAAAGGGTTAAGCATGGAGTAGTTGATGATTATTTGTAGGCTTAAAGAATAGCTTTAAAGTCCCTGCTGTATCTAAATTGAAGCCCTTACACCGTAACATCTAATAAAAATCTTAACACAGTTGAAGTATAATGGTAGGGTCATGCTGATTAAGTGTGGCAATAAAGAGATCAAACGTCATGTCGGGAATGCTGCAAGAGGATATATATGTGCCATCCAAATACCGTAGACACAATATGGGTTGTTTAGCACACTTTGCGAGGGCTTCATGGTCCCATTCTGCCATAAAAATGGAAGCAAAGTTGGTTTTTAACCTTCTGTCCATATAGCACAACCCTTAATTTGCTGGTATATTTAGCTATTGAGCTCGAAATCATTACATTTCAAACCGAGTTCCAACAGTTTCAGTATCTCAGGAGTCGGGCGATGGGGGTCGTCATATACCGACCAAAGGCGATTTAAACAACACGAAGTGCTGCTTCAATATCGATATTTGTGTACATAAATTCTACGCCAAGGGTCACTAATATGAACTTTATCAACCTGAATTACAGATAACTTCTTTTTAAAATCTTCAGTATTTTTTAATAAAACTTGGATTCCCGCTGGCAATTGAGTTGGTTGAATACCCCGCATATATCCTTTTTTCGACAACACTTCACCGACTTTCATTATTGACTATCGCGGTCATTTTTACTAGCAGTCCTCTCGTAACACAACATGTGATTGGTTGCGTAAAAGTTCCAACGCAACCAATCAATCGCTTGACAATAGCGTTGGTTTATATGCGATCAATCCGCCAAGGGTTGTAATGCAGAGTAGCTCGGAATAAAACTCTTGGCTAGCGAAGATGCTGTTGAACAGTTGGAAGGACATTTATTTTGTTTTTATCTAATTCTGAATTTCCAAATTGTATTTTCGTTAGTTATAAAATTCAATACGTTTTTAGCTTTTGATGGGGATCTTTGGGCATCAGAATAGGAACAACCAGGACCGCTGAGGAAATGGACTGGAGAAGGGACAAACTGAGGGACAGGAGGATCAATGCTGGGGAGAAGGTGTAGAGGTACGCGGCGAAGGCCTAAACATAGGAGCCAACTTATTTGTCACCCCTTGAGTTTGGCGCAAAAACAAAAACCCGGCGATAAATTGTTTTCCATGTAATGTTAAGTGTGGCTCCAACGCCATGTTGTTTAACTGATCCGTCCGTTACAATCCACAACTGATCATCAGAGTCGGCTAGGACGACTGTGCGGCTTGTTAAAACAGCTTTGTGTGCCGTATGGAAGGTCTGAGTGAGTTCTTCAGTCGATGATAGAGATTCATTAGATACTTTACCAGCACAGACATCAAGTAGAGACGAGAGCAGTTTGGAAAAGATCTGTAAAAGCCCCTAGAAAGGAACGGAGCCCACGAATATTCTTTGGCAAATGACAAGAAGCGATGGTGGAAATACGATGAAGGCTTGCTCAGTCTGACTGTAACATCTTTTCATATCCAGACTAAAATCGATAGAGATGAGGAAACATCGATGTTTTACAAGCAGAAAGACACAGTCGACTATGTTGTATGTCTTGTAAAATGGGCCCCCAGTTAAAGTATAACTTTGTGACAGTCTGGCCTCATCAATACAGGCCGTCTGCGAATTTGGCAATGCCACTTTCTTCGCGCAAGTCGCCGAGAACAAGACACATTAACTCCTCAAGGGCAGTTTTAGAACGTGGTATTTCCATGGCTGATCTAGCGTATATACAGATTCAACGAAATGGAGTAGCAACACCGCACAACGTCATAGACTCTCGTGAAAGAGGAATCTGGTAGAAGGCATTGGAAACTTCAAAGGTCTGTAGTGATTATGTGAAATCCGCCGTTAAGTTTTTGACTAGAAAAGAAGGATTCCGATACATGGGTATATTAACCTTGGCACACTAGAAACCTTTATCGTGTTATCTGAGTCGACTAAGGCCACATAATTTGGTCCTATCTGGGGGTTTTCCCCTAAATCCACCGGCCAATGGAATACGCCGATTCAACGACAGCAGGAGTGTACTACTATGCAGGAGGCAAAAATGATGACGGAAGACAGTGCTCAGAACCAACTTATAAGCATGATCAGGAACAGGTTTTGTTTTCAGTTTAAATAATATCTAAATCCAGTCGTTTTACTATTTCTTGGAGTCTCATTTTATAACGATCAAGAATACCATTTAGATTTTCAACGCAGACGGGCTGCACGCAGGACATGGAGGTAAGACGGCGACGGGTTTAATCAAATGTTGGGAGCCTGAAGATGTTTGAAAAGAACTATCAAAACAAATACACGTGACTGTTGTGTGATAGAGCGTCGCTGATAGGCCGGGTTCCCACAAGTTTGGTTTGAGGCTTACTCAGAATACAACTTAGCAGCGTTTTACAGCATGGTCTCTCTATAGGAGTCTATATATAGAGAAACTTGTACCATGTGTTAGGATGATGGAAAGGACCAGATGCGCCAATTTTCCAGTAAACTTGGGGTTAAAGGCATCGTCATAGGTTTCCAGGAGAATACGAATCTATCACGCATGTTCGGGGAAAAGGCTGTGTCAGGCTCAAGAAGCACATCATTGGAAACCAAACACGTTTATTTGGAGGACTTTTTGGTGGTGAGATATCTTGGAATGCTAGATCAGCCGTCGGTGTGAAAACTGGCCGTTTATGGCACATATGTTCTTGCCGTTTGACGTAGTTCGTTCATTAGAAAGGTTCAGTACTCACATTTGCCAGGCTACGCTAGTTACAAAATCTGGACATGGTCACGTTATTTGCCGGTAAAATATTCCGACAGATAATGAGATTCGGTTTATTTTCTCTCCAAATCGACCCAGGGGTCCAGCAACACCTTAAATGGTTGTCCCAATAGACGTGCCACATACTGTGCGTCTATATCTAGGCTTTCAAATACACAAAATATAGTCTCCAGTAGATATTTCCTAATTTTAACTATCATCTCTACCTCCACCATCGTGTGCAGTATGCATATTTAAATGACACAACAGAGAAAATCACACAAATTTTAACAAAATAAATACATTTATTAACTTCAAGCAGAAGTCTTTTTAGTTAGATCAAGTAAACTAATTCACAATTCTAACCTAATATAAACATTTGACCACTAATCTTAAAATAATATCGCCCCAGGGTGCATTCTTTCAACGTCTTCCTAAATGTCCAATACTTTATAATACAGACCTTTGTAAACGTGTCTGTATAAATGAAAGTTACCAAAGGTAAATATCTATATTTTTTCCTTTTTTTTGTGTGTGTACACAAATCAGAGAAATGGACGGATTGTACATACATGCAGTTATATAAAAGTGAGAAGGACAGATTTGATAGATCACAGAAATCTCTCTTCATTTTCTTTGAGTGGGATATTAGAAGCTGGAGTTTAAAGAAAGGCCAATGATGTGAATAGCAGATAATGTATCAAACAGCTAGAATTATGGACACTACTACAAAAGTTGTCATCCACAAGTCAGGGGAGATAATTGTAAAAACAAATATATATTTTGAATAAATGAAGAGAGAAAAATTTGCTTGCCTCCACTGGGATTCGAACCCGGGACCTTTGGGTTACAGGCCCAACACTCTACCGACTGAACTACGGAGTCCCGAATTCTTATATATATATATATTATTGCCTGACAGAAATCTCCATTACAGCATAAATATTATCTATCCCATTAAAATGAACTTGTGAACTCCAGTATGGCTGACTTTCCATGCCACAACGTTTCATCTTTATTATATTGAATAGTTTTCAATATTCACTAAAAACCTTCCACAATAATGTTTGTCAATTAATTAAGCGATATATTGATTCTCCAGCATTTTATCTTGAATATTTTTGGAAAAGCAGTCAATGATATCAACATTATGGCATAGTTCCTCATACTTGATTTACCAGTTGACCTGTATAAAAGGAATAGTTTTACCACAACCGACTACCGGTATATACTCATTATACTGCTTAATAAAACAGCCTAATTCTACTTATTTCATTAGTTGAACCAATAAAATTCATATCTACATTAGCTTAGTCTGAGAAACTTGATATGCCGACAAGAATCAGCGAGCTCTTCACTGAATAATTTAGCGTAACAGAAACAATAAACTCTGAGACAATTTGATTATCGTATACCTTCAACTTGTAGGTCGCTTTTTGACTGATTGGATCAACAGTTAATGAATTAATAGGCATTCAGACGTAATCTTTTCAAACTAAATGCTCGACATCATTGTTGCCAATACAAACAAACTTTCTCTTTCTACATTTTAACCAGCTTGGAGAATCTGTGCGATACTAGTAGTAGTGTTTGGAGATTAAAGCTCATGTAACGATCTTACATACGACGGATGAGATTTCCACATCTTTCATACAATTATAATAAATTTATAACTTCTATACATTATTATCTCGTACTATTCAATTCCTCACAAATCACTGAATTTTGTGAATAATAAATAAGCCATTCGCTTATTGCCCTTGATATCTGATGCAGAAGTAAGCTCATCTACTCGCGTATCAAACTTAGCACAGGGAATGGGATCATCTTCGGTGTATTGAAAATAACATGGGGAATTTGAATAATCCACTTTATCCTTATGTCTTTAAAACAGGAATCTGTACATGATTGTTTTGCATTGTTATAATCACAACAACTCCTGATGGCTCCTCAACACCTCTGGTCATTTCACAGAAGCAAACTTCAGTATGGTGAGGCTCTAAAATGGAAAAAAACACAAGAATATAGTTTTCAATGAGCAGCGCTGATTTTCTTTTAAACTATAGTATTTAGATCATACAGGGACATTATTTTTTAATGTACGATGGCTATAAAATGCCATTACATTCCACCTCACAGCTGTACTAAGATATAAATTACAGAGCACTACATATATTTGATAAAATAATAAAAAACATTTGTTCCGGATGTGATTGTCTCGTCCCAGGTCAAGGTATATGCTGAACAGACGGATGCCCAGTGTAGGTCGACAATTATGTTTGACACACCCTTTTTAAACTCTTTTCTATATTATTAGGTGTGATGGATATGTCAAGTTTTGATTGGAGCTATGCCGATTTCCATCAGTCCGTTTGAGTCTCATTAGGAATTGGTCACGGAACTAATACCTCCCGGAGTCCGAGAGTGTTAACTGCTCTGAACTGTGCCATAACTTTAATATTAAGATTGATGTTTTATGCATGTACATGAAAATGAAGAAACTTGTGTTCGAAAATGTTCCAAGTTTGGAATAGAGCTACAAAAGAAGGCCAAGACCTCAGCAAATTTCTCTTCTCCACGACTTTCCACATGCAGGGTCATGTGTCCAAACACATTTATCGATTATCCTAGAAATCAAGACGATATCCATATGCCCCACCATAGATAGATTAAATAATTGATTAATTGGCATAAGATGCTCAAGGCTATTCGACCTGTTAAGTATAATGAAGTACCCCAACAGTAATAGCTTTAATGTTTCTCCGATAAACCCTGAAGATTTACAACTATTATTATTTAACCGTATTTTTTAAAGGCTTAAAAGACGCGAAAGTAAAACTCTCCAAAATAAAAATAGAAAGAATTGTAATGCAATTATTATCACACTTGGAACAGTTTCAAAGTGTCAAGACAATTAACAAATCTCCCCCAAAACTGTATGCATTATGGCTTAATACATCGGAAACTGATGACCTCCATGTTTTGAACGTGTGTAAGACTACATAGACTTGATGTTCACCCTTATAAAATAACCTTGATTTTTTACCATGAGTTATTGCTCTCCATATAAACTCTGGATTAAATTAATCAGCTTTGAGTTTCATGATTGTCGAATAATAATATTTTTGAAAGATAGATTTATCTTTTCTTTATGGACTCCCAACTGGTACCCTGGTACCCATGTGAATTTTTGTGTTGGCCGTGTTACATTATATTTATTAATTGTATCTGTATATACTGCCTATACATCTAAGACAATACATTAAAAAAACAAAAAGCATCACAGTAACCATACAATCATTAACCGTACAGCCAAAGTTTATGTAAAATTAAGTTTACAGTCCCAGGCTCCAAGCTGTTATTGCATGCAATGCATGTAAACGTAAGACATATCTAGCATAGATGATACATGAATACTGCAATAACAGTTTAATATACACAAACAACACAACTTCATTTGTTGACTTAATTTCAATGACGTTGAAACAATTATATTAATATGAAAATTGCAATCCAGTTTGTTTGATTCAAGTTTTACACTGTAGTTTATATTTTGCTGATATGACAAAGTGCCAGCCCAATAGATAAAGGAAACCACCATGGACCTCACTGGGAAGAACTATTGACATGACTAGACAATCACAAGAAACAAAACAAGGAAACCACCATGGACCTCACTGGGAAGAACTATTGACATGACTAGACAATCACAAGAAACAAAACAAGGAAACC
>JAQQZZ010110806.1:0-15456 GCA_030265115.1 Mopalia vespertina | reverse complement strand
ATATGTATCGAAACGTTGTGTTTTATCACAAAACAAGAAATGGTTATCCAAAAATGGTATAACTATGTTACCCCACTTCTAAATGTAGTTCAAAACTTATACTTCCCTTAGCCAGGAGGTCAGACAAATAGGAAACTTCCTCCAAGGGACTAAGCACCCTCAGGCTAAGGACAGTTTGTGTGAAGTGTCTTTATTTAGCTTTTGAGGAAAATTAACTATCCAACATTATAAAAACACTTCACATTTTGGTTGTACTAGTGTCAATTATTGTTGGAATACACCGCCATCATATAAGTGAAATACCCTTAAGCATGGTGTAAGACATTAATCAATCAATTGACAAAGGGACAGCACATGATTTAATGTTCTTTTACTCAGCCATCAGCCCAATATGGGAGGGATTGTTTTCTTAGGGTTTAACGTCATACTCAATAATACTGGTCTTATATGACAATGACCTGTTAGATTTGGTTGAAACCGAAGTTGGTTGTGGGACCGGATTTGTTGTTTGTTTGATTAGGGTTTAACACCTTACTTACGGTTATTTCACTCACATGACGGTGTGCCAGCCTAATGGGTGAATGAAACCACCCTAGATGCCACTGGCAACAAACTAAGACAAGACGGGACAATCACAGGAGGTATAATACAAAGACTGCTGACAATAAATAATAATACGCCCTCAGCAGATTCAGATTGGAAGAGGAACGGTTGGGACGGAGCAAGGGCATTGAAAGAAGAGTGGAATTATATTGTTTAAGACTCATATGTGGGTTGAATTAAATAACTAAAACACAAACTCCTGAGCTACTCAACGTAATCATTTACTTATAGGAGCTGTTGGCCCAAATGCCAGGGCCTTTCTCGAATGAAAAAACTGTTTCTATGGTCACATGTTGTCTTGCACCATAATATATTCTGAACTTCATAATGTTATAACAATTCTGTTATTTTATGTCACAATATTAATGTGATGTCATGTCCGGTGTGATTTGTTGTTGATTCCTGTTTCTATGGTAACATCATGTTGTCTGCACTTCAACGTTTTCTGATTGGTTTAAATCATGTCAATAATTGCGTAAGTCTTTTTGAATTTTATGATTGTATTCGCTTGAGAAAGGCCTAACAGTTTTTGAGTTCTGCTCCGGAAACAGACAGACAGACCCATGGAAATTTAAAAAAAAGTAAAAAAATAATGAATGCAAAATAGCAAAAGGGACAATAACAGTTGATTGTGAATGTGCCAACCAATTTGCATAGAGATATTGTCAACCATGTGTCATAAAGATAGGCCAGACAGTTTTTTTAGTTCTGCTCCAGAAACAGATCTGGACGGATGATGGATGAAAGTAAAGACGGAACTGTTATGTCCAAATAAACTGCCACTACCCAGAACTTCCCCTTAAAGAAACAGTTATACAAAAACCATATAGATTTAACATTGTTGTTCCATTTATTACAAAATGTATAATAATGATCTATATTACTGTACAAGTTTGTAAAATAATATATGTATATAAACAAATGTACAGTTTTTTACAATCATAAAACAAGCAAAAACTTGTAAGGAGAAAAAATTAAGAGACTGATTAAAATTGAGTGATAAAAATATCTGAGGAAATAGACAGCAATGTATATTATCAAACATCAGTTGTTCCAACAAGGACAAAAATTTCGTATAAAATATGTAATGACATGATGAGTGACAATTATAATATCAAGAAATAAAAATGGAGACACAAAAATGTTTCAGTATTGTAGATTAAATTTAATTACACTTTTATTCAGATTTCGTGTAAAGGTTTGTTAATTGATTGTTGTTTAATGTTGTCATTCTTCTGCAGTTAATTCCCATGCACATATAACACATAAGTGTTTTGCTCTGTTGAAAACACAATGTTTCTCCAGTGCTATAAAGTAAAGACTTCACATGAAATATTCCCCCTAAGACAGAGAACTTGCAATAATATCAGACAAGAAAAATTGTTTGTATTTGTGTTAGTTTAAGTGTTCTATACCAATAAAATGGCATAACAAAAACAAAACATTTTTAAAAAGAATAAACTTTTTATTAACAACTGGACAGACAAATGGAAAATCGTTTCCACTATCAACCTAACTATGTCAGTCAGTAAAATGATTGATTCATTGATTGGTGTTTGACACCATGCTCAATGGTATTTCATATCGATGAATTTCAACAGGAAAGAATAAACATTATTTTTGACTGTATATTTCCACTTTGAATAACGTTATTATCATAATTTATTGTTAGTTTTCAAATCAGAACCTCCTGTATTTGTGGTTATTTAAACCTCTACTCAATGTTATTTCACTCATGAGTGAATATCTCTCTTGGAATATGGCTACAGATGTTACCAGGCTGTTGTGCTCGCAAGTACTCAAATGTACTGTGCACATCATCTTGGATGTCATACGACCGTCGCCATGGTGAGATGCATTTTTGTTTCAAGTCAACTGATAAACATAGTGCGGATTGTGTAGGGTTTTCAACTTTCATCTGTTTTGGGTCAACTGCTAAACATAGTCCGGATTGTGCAGAGAGTATTGTAAATCCATATTAAATACGCTATAGGTCAACTAAGTCTAGAGGGATAGTGTGTTATGCTGGTAAATAGGCTTCCAGTGAGAAAGGGGTATGATTTTAATGCACATTCATCACAGCCTAGTGATGATACCACAATGACAAGAATCTTGGAAGATTTATATGATGTATAAGAGTGATTGGTACTTGAACAATAAAACAACGAAATAGTGACCTGTTCTACTGTGTAATGTTGACATGGAAAATTAATGTTCCTCCAGTGTTGGTAAAGTCAATATGTTTAGGTTTGGAACACACTGCTCTGAGCAAGTGGGCATTTAATGACATGATGCAGCTCAAATTAACATTTGTAAGGCTTTATCTGCTGTAAAGGTTATTGGCCTATTTGAAATCAAATCAAATTTTGACAACATCAATCAAGATAAGATATTTATAAAATTGAAAAGGAAATTAAACCAGAAAAAAAACTAATATCTCTTATGAGGAAATGTGGCTGCCATTTTGTTTTGTTTTGTTGCATAGCACTTTAAAAGAAATACTGAGACTTGGACGGATATTTATAACACCAGTTATAATTCTATTGTTGCTAGGTAACACCCAATAGGAAGGCAGCATTGGGTTATCTTCTCTCCACCAAAAGATTCACAGTGGAGCAGTTTTTCAAAATGGCCACGGCCTGATCATGGTCTATTTGAGTGAAGTTCACACCATTCACCTGAAACAAAGATATACAATTCTCAATTAGTACAATTATTATACAATTCCACTAAAGACAAGAATTGTTTGATGTGATGTACCAGATGAAATTCTATTAAATAGAAGTCTGCATCATCCCATTTCCAAAGGTTGACTGCACTGACAAAGGGCGTCTCTGGTGTACAGTAAATGAAGATTGAAAATCGCAACTGGACTGAGAAATAACAGGAAATTAGGATAAATTTTAAACACTGCTTTAAATAATATTTCAAATCAAGTCAGTTGCCAAAGATTATTTTTCAGCAGTTCTCTATATTCAGTTTTTTTTGTGCACATACCACAAGCAAGGCACAGTATTGGGTGTAGTACATAAATGTCCCCTATGGTTCTGAACATACCACAAGCAAGGCACAGTATTGGGTGTAGTACATAAATGTCCCCTATGGTTCTGAACATACCACAAGCAAGACACAGTATTGGGTGTAGTACATAAATGTCCCCTATGGTTCTGCACATACCACAAGCAAGACACAGTATTGGGTGTAGTACATAAATGTCCCCTATGGTTCTGCACATACCACAAGCAAGGCACAGTATTGGGTGTAGTACATAAATGTCCCCTATGGTTCTGAACGGTGCGAAAAAATTCAAAACGGCCACAACTTTGCAAAAAATAAACAAACCAGGCGAAACTTAAATTTGGCTTCCATGAAAAGATGTATACAAACTTTCAGTTCAATCAATGGAATTGTGACAGAAGTATGGAAAACTATTTCTTTTCAAGTCAAACTGGGCATAACTACATGTATGCAGAATATGTATGAGCAATAATTGATTGAGATACAGTTTGACGAGCGATTAATCTACAGTCTCCTTTGCAGATGGGAGATGAAAAGTTTGTGCCCTGATTTTACTCTTTATCACCATTATTTGATTGCAATTTGGTTGTTTGTTTGATTAGGGTTGATCAGTGTACGTACGGTTGTTTTAGTCATAGGACAGTGAATCGGTGAAGGAAACCACCCTTGACACCACTGGCAACACACAAAGACAAGATAGGACAAATACAGGATAATCACAGTACTGAATCAGAGACAACACAAACAGATCGCCTTACTGTTGTCTCTCGGCTTCAAAAGCACCAGTGATCTCCCTCCCAACCCTCTACTGAATGAAGGAGAGAGTAGGCCTACCTGAAGTAGTTTATCACCAGGGTGTATGGTTTGTGCTGCTGGGCCGTCTCTGTGTACCTTTGTCACAAATATACCCTGGAATAAGAGATAATCAGGAGAATGTGAACCCTTTGAAGGCAAATATTTATAAACTTTAAAAATATAGAAAAATGGGGTATTAATATTTTACTATATTACAAAATAAAATTCATTTAAACCCTAATAATAGGGTTTTGTTTCTTTCATTGTTGTACTGAAAGCTATTTCAGTTATCTGATGACATACCATTCCAATCGGTGAAGAGAAGCACCCCAGACTAATTTATTATGTACCTAAGGAGACCGAGAGACTGGGATAATCACATTATGCCAATTAAACTCGGAGGGCAACAGGGTGCTTACTTCAATCACCTACCAAAACTGGATGTACTTTATAATATTACACATTTTATCAACTGTTTTTCTATTTTCACAAACCTGATCCTTTCTCCTAAAAGGGTTACCACTTGACCCCTGACCTCCAGCAATACTGAAACCTAACCCGGGGTTCTTACTGATTGATACCTCAAACTGTAACAGAGGTAAAGTAAAACTCACATCAGTGATGTAAGATACATGTACTAATATATATTTTTATTGTAGAGAAAGTAAATTTGTGCTTGCCTCCACTGGGATTGGAACTCGGTCGTGTCTCTGGCTTGGAATAATACATAGTTACTTGTCTTTCCAGGCCCAGTCTTTTCGTAATTTTTCAGAATATTGTAATTGAATTGAAATATAGTCAAAGGATTTTTAATACAGTCATACTAGGACAAAATCCAATCTATAATACATGGATTTAACAAAAACAATACAGAAATATGGACAATGCAAATTTCCAGCCCACTTTTCACATCTCCAGTTGTACAGTTAACTTTACAGTTGTCAAAGATTACAAAATAAATTGCTGGAGCAAAGAATTGATTTTGTTTGTTTCATTGGGGTTTAACCTGATACTCAAGGGTATTTCACTTATATGACAACACATTGTCCATTTCACACTGTTTCTAGCTTAAAAATGGTGGAAAACTAAGAGGAAACCCTGTAAAAACCACCAGTAATTGCTGGAGCCACATTGTGTGACTCCCTCATAGACTGGCGGGTTGAGATGCGGACTAGAACCAGTGGATGCTATATTAAAGTAGGATTAGTAGGCCAACACGCTAACCACTAAATCTGAGGCAAGTATTGAGGTTTGCTTTGATCGACTTAGTGAAATATAGTAGTCCCTCATTAAGTGTTCAATAAACTTTAAGTTTCTTAGACAATTTAAAACAACATGCTTAACTATTACTCACAATATTAGATAATAGTGATTTTTGCGCGGAGTACTGTAATGATTGGAAGAGTTCTCTCCCTTGTGAATCTTCCATGCCTTTGATTGGGGTTATTTCCCTTGAATGGGGCACACTGGAATTCTCTTGGGAGGACCCATGGGCCATAGGGCTGGAGGAATGGAGGCGTGGAGTGGAGGAAGGAGTGGAAGAACCAGCACCTGGAAATAAAAATCAAACATTTCATTTGTGAATTAATTGTGTCTTTTATTTACCAAAAGATATATCTTGAATGGTTTCATAGTAATGCTCTGGAAAGGAAACCCGATAGAAACCCGTTTTTTTAAAATGAATTATGACCTCTGGGTAAGGGCAGTTTGTTTTAAATCTAGCAGCATTGTCTTTATCTTAGAGGTATATTAATATTCAAACATATCAAAATACTATATGGTTGAGTTAGTGCCTATAGGGGGAATAACTAACAGTTAATAGTGCCTATAGGGAGAAATAACTAACAGTTAGTGCCTATAGGGAGAAATAACTAACAGTTAGTGCCTATAGGGAGAAATAACTAACAGTTAGTCCCTATAGGGAGAAATAACTAACAGTTAGTGCCTATAGGGAGAAATAACTAACAGATTAGATGCTGAACCACGAACGAAGATTAGGTAGCTTCAATTATTTCCAAATCTAACTGTGTTCTGTTGATAATGAAATAATATACATGTACGTATAAAGTACCAAGAATATCACATAAAGTACTTGATTGATAGATGTGGCTAAGTGTACACAATTTCTGTTCGTTTGATTTGGATTTAACACCATACTTAGTTATTTCACTCGTGTAATGGCTTGCCAGCCCAATGGGTAAAGGAAACCACCCCCCCAACACCACTGGCAACAAACACAGACAACATAGGACATAATACAATAACGCCACAAACAAATCAGCTTCCTGTTAGCTCTGAAAACACCAGGGCAACATGAACACACTTTCTGAATGACACTGGTTTGGAAGATATGCTCTGGAAACGAAACAGGACAGGAGCCCATTTCTATATCTTCTGCCAACTTCAGCTAGAGCAGGGGATATTTATAAACTGAACTACTATTTAAATCTAATCAGAGTAAAACTACATCAAAGTAGCATCATCGTATTGTGTTGTCGCATAAATCTGTCAATATACATGTACATGTAGGATCCAAATGGTGTTCTTGTTCACACAGCTGTTCTTGAGCATTTAGTTAAATGAAAAACTGTTGGTTTTAACTCTTGTACATGTAACTCAGGTTTTTACATTCTTATTGGATAATTGAGACGGTGGCATTTCATGGACCTCAAGTTTGGAAATCATGCCTGACATAATTTAACACGATTTACTTTAGGATAAGGTCAGATCTAACTACAAGAAGAAAATACAGGGGAGGTAATTATGAATTTGCTTTAACCAGATTATCACTTACCAGAATTATTTCTGCCATAATGGTCCAGTCGTTCGTAGATGGGGTGTCCGTGGTCATAACCACTGTCTGTTGAACTGGACACTTGAGAGATGGGCTCGGGACTTTTAAACAAGGCAACGTCATCGTAACGCGATAACGGTGGATTTGAGCTGTCGATATTATCTGGATAAAGTCCACTTGTGTATCCTCGACCATCTTCACTCAAATCATACGGGGCATTATGGGATTGACTCTGGGTGTTATGGGACTGGTTGGGTGCATTATGGGATTGATTTGGGGTGCGGTTAACTGAAGATGAATGTGTCCATTGTTCGTCAGATTTTGGATAATGAGGATTTTTGTCTTGTGGTGTTCTTGGAAGTTGACGTGAAGATGACTGACTGTTTGATGGTGGATAATAAGGAGGTGCAGGATGATAGGGAGGGGGTGTTCTTCCCCGCCCCACTGCACCCCCTCCCTCCCTCATCGATTTGTTATTGGGGCTGTTTACAGGGTGACCCTGCAAAAAACATAACAATGAAATTAGCGATTTACAATTTACAAATCACATCCAAAACTTGATACAGTATAGGTAAATACATGGCTAACTGATGACCTCCATGTTTTGAATATGTTGGAGTCTTCCTTTCAACATAACTCTGCTTTTTAAACATGAAGTAATGCTGTCCACATAAACTATTATGTTTGAAGCATTTTTACAAAATAGTTCTCCACCTAAAGAGAATAATAATATCTTTCCTCCTCAGATTTCTGCTACATTGTATTTCTAGCTTTACATTAAGTGTGTTAATAATGACGTATCTAACCGCGTCAGAGCTGAGAGGTGTATAATTTTGGTATAACTTGGCGACGCCCATTAATCTGAGGAAACAATTATTGACACCATTAAACTCCTACATGCATCTCATCTGTTAACTGTTCAAATAGCCAGCATCCATTTGATTGGCTAACATGGTTTACCTTAAGCAATACAAGCAAACTTGAAATAAAAATATATTATACAAAAGTTAAAACCAAAGTACACAATATCTCTCTGCATTTTGCCATTAAATGGTCACAAATATGCTGACGTTATTCTAAGGTGTTGTTGGGCCCTCTGGATCATTGGATCAAAATGGGGGTAACAGGTTTTTAATTATTAATTTGAAGTATGAAATTAAGTGGCAGTAGTGGACATGAGCCCACCTACCATGTTTGAGATCAAATGTACAGTTATTTTAACACCCTAAACCAAATGCTTTTTAAACTTCTGAAAGATTTATAATTCAACACAATACAGGTGTATACACACTGCATGGAAATTCAGAATGATTGATAGATTTACTGGTGTTTAACACCAAGCTTAAGGGTATTTCACTTATATGAGGGTTGTGTACCAGAGGGCAGAATTTCTTAATGAAAATAGTGAGATATTTTAAGAAACAGTGCTATTTATCAAAGGGATACTCTTTCAGACCAAGCTTTATTTTGGTGCATTGCGCTTTGCTAAATTAACGACCAGAAATGAACTTTTATTCTGTCTGTATGAAATTGCAATAAATGTTTACAATCTTCACCAAACTGACACATTTGAACAGTTGATAGACGGATTGGGTTTAGATGTAGATCTATCTTCCTAGTCCTAACATTTGGAGGCTTAAAACTGTCCAGAATGACCGTAGACCGTCTTGGTATTGGTGTTTAACGCCATGTTTAAGGGTATTTCACTTATATGACAGTGATGTATCCAACAGTAATTGACACACTAGTATTATCATAACAAGTCCAATGTTTTGCTCTGAAATTGATGTTCCTCCAGTGCTAGGTCAAGCAGTATGTCTAAACTTGAAACATACTACCCTTAACCAGAGGACTAAACCAACTTAAATATTTAACCGTTTGAGACAAACAAACATGATAAGATATCCCACGAGTTTGTTTGTTTGGGGTATCACTCCCAGAATGGTGTGTCAGCCCAAAGGCTGACGGAAAGCACTCCAGACTTCATTAGACACAAAACTAAGATGACACAACATGTGGGCTTTGTGTTGCACCTTAGTTCTGAGAACACCATGGCAACAGGAAGATCCCTCCAACCACACAGGAGAGCTTGGGACTAGGGACTAAGTGCATGGTTACATCTCTGCTAATCCAGGATTAAATATAAAATGACTTTTACAAGAGTGGTTAAGGGTTTTAGTTTTCATTTAATTGGGGTTTAACGCCATTCTTTAGGTTATTTCACTAATATCACAGAGTGCCAGCCCAATATGTGAAGGACAAACATAGTATTTGAAGCCACTGACAAGGAACTATTAGACAAGAAAGTGCAATCACTATTAAGACACAAAGCTAAGACATCACTAACAGATCTGCTTTGTGTTGCTTCTTATCTCTAAAAGTATCAGGGCTGGGGTGCTCAAAAACATGACAATTATATAACATTACAATTATATAACATTACAAGGAATCTTAATCATGACTTGATGTCCTACATCTGCATGTACCACAACGGATTAAAGTTAACACTGTTTTAACACCAGGCAGTTCCTTCCAAGGGTCCACTACTCAAAAAGAACAAAACCCAACACAATCAGAAATTGTGAAAAGAGTTTTGTTTACTTGAGACAATTATGTTCCTTGGTACTAAGCAATGGGAGAATAACTGCACTGGAAAATGAAATAAACTGCCCATAGCCAGAGGTGTTAAGTACAAATGACAGCATACATGTATGATCACCAACTATTAAAAGGTACTATTCTAATACATTTCCCTGAGTTTGACACAGTTGTTAGCCCATCAACCCACATGCCAAATGTTAGTCGTCTAATTCAATGATTTGAGAATAAGTTGAATGATAGGATATATGGTTGATAAATAAACGAAACAAATTTTCTCAAAACCATAATGATTACATTCATCTAATTACACATATTTGGTTAACTTAATTGCTGTTAATGCCATGCCAGTTTGTTTGTTTGTTTGATTAGGGTTTAACATCGTGCTCAAGGGTATTTCACTTTATGACAACGAATTATCCATTTCACACTGTTCCTTGCTTAAATTTGGAGGAAAACAGAGAGGAAACCTCATAAAAACCTCCCCTGCGATTGCCGGAGTCACATCATGTGACTCACTCATGTAAATGATGGTCGACACACAGACTTGAACCAGTCAGGGGTACATTGAAGTAGGATTAGTAGGCCACACGCTTACCACTAAGCCTCAGATGGGGCCCCATGCCGAAGGGTATTACACTGGCATATACGTCAATCAATAACCACACTTTAAGTGTTTGCTCCGTTTTAAACCATATAATTTCAACATTTTACTCACATTGTTCTCTTGTAAACTTAAAGTTGACTGCATTTTTTGTTCGAGAACAGTATAGAGCTCTCTCCTCCAGTTACCCCCCTTTGAATCTGCATCAGAGCTCTGACTTCTCGGCGTAGACGCTTTAGACCCTGGCTGGTTTGTGAATGATTGAGCTGGGTCTGTGGCAACAGGGGTGCTTTGGTCAATGAAGTTACCCTGATGGAATGATGCTGGGGACGCGGCGGGTGGAATGGATTTCAACTCGGCTTCACTTTGGTTTTGATCAACAGGATGTGAATTGTTTGTATAAAGTTCATCACTTTTCAGTGATATTTTAGGTGGATACAGTCTATGTGTGGAATCTGTCAAATGTTCAGACTTTGGTCTGTCTCTAAAATGTCGTTGACCTTCCTGATGAAGGTTTTGAGGGACACTTCGAGCACTGTGCCTTTGCTGTTGTTGTTGTAAATTAGTAATCTGAGATGAATCCGTATTAAACATTCTACCTGAATATGCCTCCAGATCACTTGCATAACCATCACGATGTCGAGGTTTTTTTGGACGTTCCGATGAGGTTTCCCACATTGAATTATCCCCCCTTCTCTGTCCATGTGACCCACCCGCACCCCTCGGCCCATACATTAACAACATGGCCTGCCTTTGAGTCCTAAACGCTTCTTGATCACTCCTGTAACCAATATCACTTCTACAGCCTGTATCACTACGGTAACCAGTGTCACTACGGTTACCAATATCACTTCTTGTATCACTACGGTAACCAGTGTCTGAATCATATTCCCTACCCCGTCTAGATCGCCCAGAGCGAGAATGTCGACTTGAGTTCAGGGGCAGGGAATGATTGCCATTATACCTAAATTCCGGGGAAAGAGCCATGTTTGGAGTTGGCAGTTTACGGCCATGGGGTGAAGTCATGTGACCACCCACATGATCAGAATACTTGTAACGACTATCAGACACATTCGCTGATCCGGGTCGAATTCGCATAACTTGTGGATTATCACTTAATCTCCCAGAATGCACCTGGTGTGATGTTTCAGGTTTCCTGCCAGTTGGTGTTTGTCTATAGGTGTTATTTTGGTGACTGGAGTTTCGTCCATGAGACTTATCTTGATCTGAAAACCATTGACATAATCATGCAAAACAATGATGGTTTATGTACATGTATTATTAAAAGAAGAAACAAAACCAAATCTAGAAGAACAAAAGACAATAGAAGACTAAACAGAATCCCAAAGCAGGGGAACGATAGACAATTAAAAAGAGAAGACAATAGATTTGTTTTTTTGATTGGGGTTTAACGCCATACTTATGGTTATTTCACTCACATGGCAGCTTACCAGCCCAATGGGTGAAGGGAACCACCCCTGACAACATTGGTAAAAAACACAGACAAGACAGGACAATCACAGGACACACAATGGCATCACAAACAGATCGGCTTCATGTTGCTCCAAGAGAAACAGGGCAACAGGAAGCTCCCTCCCAATACTCTGGGAAGACAATAGCATAGGGAACAAAAGATAATAGAAGGGGGAACAAAAGATAATAGAAGTGTGAACAGAAGGCAATGGAAACTAGAATTGATTTTTGTTGTTGTTTTATTGGGGTTTAACGCAATACTTAAGGTTATTTCACTCACATGACGGCATGCCAGCCCAATGAGTTATGAAAACCACCCCCGACACCACTGGCAACAAACAAAAACATCACAGGACATATACAGGACAATACAAAGACATCACAATCATATCGGCTTCCTGTTCCTCTTTAGCTCAGAAAGCACCTGGGAAACGCTGCCTCCAACCACCCTCACAGAGAATAGAAGACAATGGAAGGGTAACAGACGACAATAGAAGGGTAACACAAGACAAAAGAATGGAAACAGAATGTAGTAGGAGGGAGAATAGACAACAATGAATGGGAGAACAGAAGACAATAGATGGGGAAACAAAAGACAATAGATGGGGAACAGAAGACAATGAATGGGAGAACAGAAGACAATAGATGGGGAACAGAAGACAATATTTGATGGTCCACAGATGGACTCGATCCCATGAACGGTAAATTGGAGTAGGATTAGGAAGGGCACACGCTACCACTAAGCCACGGCTGCGGGCTCGAAGGGGAACAGAAGACAATAGAAGGGGAACAGAAAACAATAGAAGGGAAAACAGAAGACAATATAAGGGAAAACAAAAGACAATATAAGCTGAAACAGAAGACAATATATGGGGAAACAGAAGACAATATATGGAGAGACAATAGAAGGGGAACAGAAGACAATAGAAAGGGAACAGAAGACAATAGAAAGGGAACAGAAGACAATAAAAGGGAACAGAAGACAATAAAAGGGAACAGAAGACAATAAAAGGGAACAGAAGACAATTGAAAGGGAACAGAAGACAATAGAAGGGGAAACAGAAAACAATATAAGGGGAAACAAAAGACAATAGAAGGGGAAACAGAAGACAACAGAAGGGGAACAGAAGACAATAAAAGGGAACAGAAGACAATAGAAGGGAAAACAAGAGACAATAGAAGGTGAATGGAAGACAATAGAAGGGACAGAAGACAATAGAAAGGGAACAGAAGACAATAGAAGGGGAAGAGAAGACAAGAGAAGGGGAATCAAGAGACAATAGAAGGGGAACAGAAGACAATATAAGAGAGACATTAAGGGGAACAGAAGACAATAGAAGGGGAACAGAAGACAATAGAAGGGGAAGAGAAGACAAGAGAAGGGGAATCAAGAGACAATAAAAGGGGAACAGAAGACAATATAAGGGAGACATTAAGGGGAACAGAAGCAGTAGAAGGAGTAACAGAAGACAAAAGAATGGGGAAAAAAGACAATACAAAGATGGGTACAGAACACAATGGAGGGGGAACAGAATACAATAAAAAGGAAAAAGAAGAAACCGATAAGCAAACAAAATATTGGGAGTAAAACAATTAAAAGAAACAAATCGAAAAGAATAAATGAAAGCAAGAAATTTTGCTAAAAAATAAGAATATGTATAGAACCATGATAAGAAACAAATACACATGTATTTTACAGGTATGAAAAAACATTTTCATGCCAGAACAAGATCTCATAATTCCCATAATCCACACAGTTCCAAAACCATGGATCCACAATTCCTAGACCACATAATACTAACTGCCTCTTTTCCTCAGATCATCTACAGCTATTGTACTGCCCCAGTCTAGACCCCATGAGACCCCATGGAACTGGTTTGAGCGATCCCTGCACATCTTACTGGGAGACATCCCAGAAAGACTCTCATGATATCAGCAGAAGCTATTATGCTGCGGCATATCAGACAAGGAGTCTTCTTCAGAGGTTCAGAGAAAAATGTGTGGATCTTTCAATTGATTGATTGGTATGTAACGCCGGGCTTAAGGCTGTTTAAATCGATATTCCTCAGTAGCTGGCAGCATAAATATACTTAAATTATATTGCCTGTAGCCAGAGGGCTGGACCCATAAAAACAGTTCCTGGAAATCGCACGCGGAGATATGGGAACAACATTGCCCATCCAATGGAAAACACCAGATTCTTTAAAAATTACTTTGTGCCAAAATGAAGTGTTTTGAGGTACCTTTTCAGTGGAACAACATGCTTTATTCATTGATAAGGATTTAGCCCTGTAACCAACGTACCCTGCTGAAATAACATCAAATTTTGATAAGATCGCAAACTCAAAATGCAAATTGTGGTGATTAATGTACAGGATTTTCACCATTTTGGTCGGGGCATTCAGATTGGTCAAACATGTTCGTACCACCCTCCCCACCTAGATGATTACTTCAAATCACACCATGAGAATGCATCTTTCTTACCATCCCCTCACAAATATATCATACAAAGTGTGTAAGCAAGTGCTTACCTCTGTTGGAGTTATCTGCCCCTGTATCAATCTCATCATTATTCCGTTCACCAAGAGAGAAATCGCCACTCTTAGGCCGAGCAGATTTATCTCCCTTGGGTGATTTCCCAGTCTCATTTCTGTCTGAAGCAGATTTGCTTCCCTTGGGTGATTTGCTTGTATCATTTCTCTCTGGAGAATTTATTCTCATTCGAGCTTTATCTTTCTGTGTTTTCTCCTTAAATCAAAAACATTAATTGATATAATTCAACTAGAGGGTTGGAGAGGAAATTGTGATTATTCTATCTGAATATTTAATTTAAATAATTAATTCAACAGTTTTATCTGCTTGTTTGATTGGGCTTTAATGCCATACTTCAAATTATTTCACTCACATGATGTCGTGCCAGCCAAATGGGTGAATAAAACCACCTTCGACAAAACTGGCAGCAAAGACGGGACAGGACGAATACAGGACATAATACAAACATGTCACCCATCTATAAGTTTTGAATGAACAACACGGATAATTTTTAACAGTTGAATTCCTTTGTTCTAAATTCTCTCTTCATGCAGCTCCTACACTAACACCCATATCTCCCGATCAAATTCAAATGTACGCTATTCACCGAACTGAATCAATGTTTGTGTTGTAAATAAGATTTTAAATAGCGGATGTTTTCACTCGACTTTCGGGCATTTTGGTAGCAGGCTTTAGGCCTAGCGGTCTTACACTGATTAAGCCTACATACACAGGGTTCGCACACTACCTTGAAAACCTTGAAAAGTAAAAGTATGACCAAAAGACCTTGAAAATAAGAATTGGGCTGTCAGAATTGTATGTGGTGGACCGTGGCCAACTTCTGGCTTTCCAAAAAAGTTTTGTCGGTAGGCCATAGCAACAGAGAAGTTTTGCGTGTTTCTGCTTTACGATATCATGAGGCGACATTGAAATTAACCCTTGTCCGGCCAGCGCCATGTAACTGCCGCTCACAGGGTTTGTTTGTTTGTTTGATTGGGGTTTAACGTCGTACTCAAGGGTATTTCACTTGTATGACGAC